>NW_021025922.1:781096-796219 GCF_004153795.1 Camellia sinensis
TACCGAGACCGTTGTGTCAGGTATACTCTCAATTTGTGCTCAAAATGCATATGTTTTGATTGATTCGGGGTCTACACATTCATATGTATCGCATGTTTTTTCGTGAAAATTGAATAGACCATTAGAACCCATGAACTATCTGTTAGCTGTATCTTTACCTGTTGGGGGATCTATGACTTGTGCTTATATGTACCCTGCATGTGAAATTATTATTGGGGATATGCATCTGTATATCGATTTACTGCCATTGAATATTGATCATTTTGATGTAATATTGGGGATTACTGTTCGGTCTTTTAAGACCTACTGTTTACTGTACTGTTATGCTAATGGATGTACCACATATGACTGTACTGACTGAACGACTGAAATACTGATTTAATGAACTGTTTTCATTACTGTAAGGACATTCATTCTTAACCCCTTTACGCATTATGTTATTCACTGGGCTTTAGCTCACTGCTCATATATATATATGTAGGTGTACAGGCACCAGACCGCGGCTAGAGGCGTCAGGGTTACTCCGGTTTTGTCAAGCCAGCCTATGTGCCTCACTGCGAGGTTCCGAGCCTATCGTGCTAAGGCTTAGGGGTGTTTTAGAATCCCCCTTCTGTACTGTCTCACTGTTTTGTATAGACCGAATGTTTACTGTACTGTTATGCAGGGATTGAGTCCCTAGTCTGAATGATTGTAAATACTGTGCATACTGTTCTGTACTGGTTATGTATAAATGTATGAAAAGTCTTTTTGCATATAGACTGTCACAGCTCATTGGGCATTGTTTCTTTACTGTATTGGCTTCCGCTAGGCCCTGTACTCTGTTTTACTGTACTACTGTTCTGCAGGCCTTCGGTAATCTCAGATTACTGGCCGGTTACGGTGCTAAACCCATAGGGCCGGGTTTGGGTCGTGACAATTGTTATGCATTTCAATAACGTGCATTGTCATGCATCTCTTGTTTGCATTGTCATGCATTTCGAACAAGTCGCATTGTCATGCATCTTCTATTTGCATTATCATGCATGTCAATCTCTCGCATTGTTGCATATTTCATGTGCATTGTCTTGCACCCCTCTAACTTGCATTGCTTCGCACGTTTCTTCTCCAAAACACCGGGATATGTCCCTATGTTTCCCTTTCTTTGGATAAAAGCATTCGGAACATGTTCCGATATCTCACTTTTCTCCACTCGCGTGCCGCGTGTGGACGTATCTACCTTTTCTCCCCTCACGTGCCGCGTATGGACGTATCTAACTTTTCTCCATTCGCGTGCTGCGTGTGGACGTAACTAATCCTTACTATCACCTTTCTCCCCTTTTCGCATTGTTACACACATTGCTTGCGTTAGCGCGCTTGCTTTACTTACATGTGTTCATTCCTTCTATACACATTGCATGCGTTTCTGCGCGTACTTTACTTACATGTGTATATTTGTTTTGATTTACACATTGTACATGTTGTCGTGTGTGTTTACTTACATGTGTTCATACTTATCTTCACATTGCTTTACACATTATACATGTTGTCGCATGTGCTTTGCTTATATGTGTACAATTTATTCTTTGCTTTACACATTGCATGCGTTTCCGCGCATACTTTACTTACATGTGTAAACTTTTTCCTCACCTTCACACATTGTATACGTTGTCACGTATGCTTTACTTACATGTGTTTGTGCCTTCATAGCATTGTGTAGACACCCCATTTTTGACCGTCCTCAAAACTTGGACGTCACCGTTTGAACACCCGGTGATTATCCATGTTTGTGTTCGTTTGGAGTTCCCGGAGGTTTCGGCTACGCGCCTTGCCTCAGGATCTCCGAACTCGACTGTTTAGTGTCTGGTTTTGCACCAAACACTTGTGTTTTGCCTTGGAGGGGCAGGGAATGCCTTGTGAGGTATCCCCATACATCACCGGCCATGGCTAGAGGCCACCGGCTGGTGTTTTGGTGCCATCGGCAATGTATATTGCCGGTCGGCACTCAATTTTGACAAAATGGAAATTTTGAGCAGCCGACTACTGTTCATCTGCTTTTGCAGATATTTTAATACAGCTGTATGGCATTTTGTTCCCCTCCATACACGTGTATGGAGGGATGGACTCCTTGTTAGCTTACCTTATAAGCTTTACAAGATTGGCTCCTCTATAAGAGGAGCCCTCCTCTCTTGGCTCTAGGTTAGAAATTTTGGAGAGAAAATTGGTGTGAGAGCTCTGGTTTTAGGTTTAGGGTTTGATATATATTCTATCTTTATACCTCTCTCTCATTTAGCCTTTGTGTGTGTTTAAGTGTGTTTGTGTGTTACTATTGCACACAAACACATAGTGTTACACCTTTGCTTGATTTCTTGAAGGACCAGAGGTTGTTCTTGAGGTTCTTGAGCTGTTTTGAGCTAAAAGAAGCTGCTGGAGCTTCATCTTTGAAGAAAGTCAACAAGGGTAAGAAACTAGTTCCTTTTTACCCCATTTTTGCATTCTATTTTTACCTATCTTACAACTGTTTTTTGGCTTTGCATATAACACAAAAAGTTCTGTTTTTAGGCCCTCTAAATAGTTTATTTAGGGTGTTTTGTTGTTTGAGGTTGTTTGACCCCTCCTAAGCCTTGTAAGGCTCCATTTTGTGCTATTCTGTGTAAGCTCCGAGACCTTGGTGTTTGGGCCTCCTCACCACTGAAATCTTGAGGGATTTCAGAGGTGAGGATGGTGCCTTGAGGTCCCAAGGAGGAGAGGGCCACCCCCTCTCCTTGTTGTCCTTGAAAAGGACCATTTTTGGCCTCTTGAGGGAGCACCTAGCTAAGCTTCTTGTTGACCATGCCACTACAACAAATTGGGTCTTGGATGACGAATTTTTTTTGTCTCCAAAGAACTAATTTCGTCACTATAGATATTTGTGAGGAAATATTTTCGTCACCGGTTTCGTCATTCTTGTTCAAGCATGTTTTAGGCTTAGCTTTGTGAAGCTTTTGTGCATATTTTGCCATGTTTAAGGTCTGTCCTAGGTTGTTTGGGTCGGCCTTGGCATGCTTAGTATAGCCCTTTTGCATTCCGGCTTGTTGGCCTTAAGTGTGTGAATGTATAGCATGACATTCTTGCATTGATTTAATGGTTTGACATCATTTATGGCATCATTTCAGTCCACTTAGCATGCTTATATGCTTGCATTTCATGGCCCTTTTGATGCTTCAAGAGTTGGTGTTTCATGGTCTATGTTTATGCCATTGTGTATGCCTCTAGGATTAGGTCATTTAGATGCCATCTAAGTGGTTCTTGAGGCTTACGTTTGCAAGATTCGGGACTGTTTTGATTCAATTTGGTCATTTGCTTCATGAGTCATATGGCCATGTTCTAGGTACTTGGGTTTGGTTGCATGTATAGCTTGCATTGGTAGGTTAATTTGGCATCATTTCCTACATGTTTTCAAGGCTTATAATACATGTCATATGTCCATGATTACCCCCTTTTAAGTGTGCTTAAAAGTAGTCCTTTGATGCTTAAGCGTTTAGGCCTTAACATGTGCATGTGTGTATGTGTGTTTGGTTCCATTTTCTTAAGCTTTTGGCCACTGTTTTGGGCCTATTTAGAGCTGCCCAAATCATGTTTAAGCCCATACTTTGCTAGCTTGCATGCTTACCTTGCATGTTGTTTGCATGCTTGCATGCACATCTTGCATTTCCATGTTGCATCCTTAGCTTGCATGCCTAGGTCGCATTGCATCTAGCATGCATGACTTGTCCCTTGATCTAGTGATAGGAATTGGACTTTGGTTTGTTGGTTTGCATTGCATTTGACATCAAAATGTGCACACTTGGTCCCTTGGGCCATCACCCATGGAAATGCGCGATTGATGGTCTGAGAACCAAGGAGCATGTCCCTTTGAGTCACTAACAGGATAAGGGACATGATTGGTGCATATATGGCTTGAATTGTATTGCCATGCTCTGCCTTGCCCTCTGTTGCTGTCAATTGCAGATTCTGCAGAAACTTTCTGCCGACCGGCAGTGCTATGTGCCGATCGGCAATCTTTCCATGGCCGATGGATGCATTCACGGCCGGTGATTTCATGCCACTGCAGGTGGCCATTCTATTCAGCCGGTGGTGTCTCCCAATGTCTAGGGAAGCAATCCTGAGACTTTGGCTGTCTTCAGAGGAGCATAGCAGGGAAAACAGAGGCAACCTATGTATGGCAGTGCACTTCCGAGAAAGACCCGAGCATGCGCGCATCGAACTCTCTTCCCGATGCGGTTTACTGTTTTTCCTAGCTTAGTTAGTTTGTTAACTAATTAGGTAATTTGTAATAATTAATTAGCTAGGTTAGTTAATTCGTTATTTAATCTGTATTATTTATTTGGTCCCTCCAAGCGAGGGCGAACCTGTAATAAGTGTGGGTGCGTGTGTGTGCATGTCTTCCAATCCCCACTTCTTTCTTCCCTTTTACTTACCTGCTTATGATGGTTAGTAATAGGACATGTTTAAATTAGCATACCTTATGCTATGCATGCGTGCATCCATCCATTGGTCTTGCATGCACCGGGCTCGGTACATCACTCTAACTGCATTTGTACTTCGATTCCAAATTGAATACGTGATTAATTGTAGCATTTCACATGTCATTATAGATTAGCCGAGCCTATCTTAATCGCATTCTGTATGTGTTGCATTAGCCACTTTAACATAAACTAGGATCACGCATGATTACTAACTAGTTTATTGTTTTGGCACGGAGTACGATGTAAGTATTTATGTTTTAGCATCCTCGCATGTGTGTGGGTGTTGCCATGATAGTATGATTACCATGTGGTTAGATGCTTATGTGATAGACTATTTGGATGCCTGTGGGTGAAGGTTGGGTTGCCCGAGTTGGAATAATTCATTGAAATCCATGTTTTTTTAGCCTACTTGCGGGTAGCACCATCAAACCATTTTCAAAACAAACAAACATGAAATGTTTTGTTCCAATTCAGGCGATCCAGTCTATACTTGTATGCTGTGCGCATCACATAGTAAATCTAGGCTAATAACTGGAATAAGAACGCATAAAGTTTTCAAAACTAGATATAATGGTTAGTAAAGGCCGATCTTTGATTGGGCGAGCGGGGGTGCTCACGAAGTGACCTTCCCCAATCGTACCCAAGTTCCCAAGCCGAGGCAACTTTGGTGATGACGGACACGTGGCCTTAGGCAACGAGTCAGGGTTTCCTAAATTTTCCAAAAATAAAATATTTAGGTGGCGACTCTGTATCTGGCAAAGCAGTCCATGTTTGGCACTTCTTTCAAAAAATCTGTTTTCTCAAAACGATTTGTCGGATTTAGACTCTTTGGTTCAGATTAAGAACCGTGACAATTTGAAAGTCCGAACTTGTAGTGAGCCCAAATGAACAGAACGGGACTCGTTCCTCCCCGGGGCGTTCGGGGGACGTCTACAGTTTCTGGGGACTCTGCTGGGGATTTAGAGAACTTGGCTCGAACTCATGATATCTGTTTTTGACTACACTTGTGTGTTTCTTTGCATTGCATTTTCATTGGTGCGCCTAGGACACCGTGTTTGCCATCTGCTATTCCTGAACGGTTTGCCGGAGGCTTGTCTTGTCAAGACATGACCATAAGGCTGACCGGTTGTGGGCTCTGCCAGTATGGGAACACAAACCCCGATTTTACCGGGGCACCCTTTTGACCATTCAACCTAGTGCATATTCGGAATCCATAGTGACCATTCCAAGCTAGGACAGGTTTCTTACCCGATTTAGGTTGTTTGAAACCGCTGCGTGCGTAGTGAAACCCTAGCTCCTGACAAAATATGACAGGAAAACCCTACCCCAACATAGGGGTGTTTTGGCTCTCACTTATCTGTTATGTGCTGTAAGAGTAAGTCTCTATAGGGGAAATGCATGTATCAGTTTATGAGTTTGGGCACCAGGCCTGCGGGCATCAGTCAGTGTTTGAGAATCAATTATCTGCGGGTATCAGAGATTCAGTTTTCAAGGACAGCGATTCAGGGATAATGATCAGTGTTTGAGGACAGTGTGTATTCAGCTTATCAACCGTGTGTTGTTATGCCCAGCCGTGTGTTGTGTATTTATTTTCAGCTGTTATGCTGTCCGTTTATCTGTTTATTTATTTCCTTATTGCTTTATTTATCTTTTTACTAGGGGCAGTTTTAGCACAATTGCTTCCAACCCAGTATATATTCCCCAAGCACTTTAGACAAGAGGTCGCCGGCTCAATCAATCCGAGGATCTGGTTGACGGACAGCCAGTGTTTCATTCTCTACCCCCAGTTGTCAGAAGAAGGCCAAGAAGACGCAGTGTGTCTGAGCAGAGGTTACCAGAACAGTGGTCTACCCTAGCAGTGAATAGTCAGGCTGAGGTTTTAGTTTCTGCCATAGAGATACACATACTAGTCAGTCAGCAAGATTAGCAGAGTACTGCCAGGATGGAAGAAATGATGCGCCAGCTCCAAGAGAGCATGAAACAAATGCAGGAGGACGCTGCCCGCCAAGCAGAGTTCTCTAAACAGCAGGCCACAGTCATGGCTCAGCAGGCCGAGCTAATCACTAGACTGCAATAGCAAAATGCAGCATCTGCCTCACATCAAGTTCCTTCTCCACCAGGGGTCCCGTTACCCGAGCAAGCACCTACTATCCAGAATGTCCTGCCAAACACCCAGAACACCTTACCCAATGTCCAGAACATCCAAGAGGACATAGACCTTCCAACGGGGCTAGCTCCGCCCCCGCTTTCGCTTCAACTGTCTAAGACCCATACACCCAACCACCCGGACTCTCCCTTCGAGTTCGAAATAGACCATACAGCTCTAAAACTGAGCAAGCTCGAGAATCTTTTCAAGAAATCACAAGGAGTAAAGGCTATTCCGGATATCGAGGACGGATATACCGATGTGGCCATAACATTGCCAGATAGATTCAAGATGCCGCAGATTGATCGTTTCGACGGATCCGGGGATCCCATGGTCCACCTCCGGTTATTCTCAGATATACTGCGGCCAATGGGCCTAACCCGACCAGAAAAGCTTTCGCTGTTCGGCCGAACCCTGTCAGGTGTGGCCGCTATCTGGTACGCGAAGTTGGAAGATGAGGTAAAAAGAAGTTGGGATGAAATGGCCGAGGCCTTTGTCGCACAGTACTCGTATTGAGATTACAACTCGTGATCTCGAAACAACAAGGCAGGAGCCCAAAGAGACTTTCTCAGATTTCGTAACTCGGTGGAGGGCGAAGGCATCGATGATGACTTTGAGGCCCACTGATAAGGACCAAATCAGGATGATTGTGCGCAACCTCCAAC
Source organism: Camellia sinensis (assembly GCF_004153795.1). Classification (NCBI taxonomy): domain Eukaryota; kingdom Viridiplantae; phylum Streptophyta; class Magnoliopsida; order Ericales; family Theaceae; genus Camellia; species Camellia sinensis. The sequence continues at coordinate 788,392 of NW_021025922.1, forward strand.
CAAAATTGATGCAGAAGATGATTGTACTCCCCTTCTCCACCTTTTCGAATCTACATGAGATGGGGGTACAAATCGAGGATGCGACGAAGCAAGGTCTGATTGACCAGGACAGGGAGCAACCCCGGAGAACATTTAACCGCAACAATAACGCAGGCCCGAGTAGCGCTGCAACCGCAAGAGCTTCGGAGGTCAGCATGGTCACCACCATTCCCCCTCCCCTTCCAAGGCCCATGACAGCCACACCCTTCTCCGGTGCATCCGGAAGTAATACCCAAACCACTAAATACCAGCCCAAAGGCCAAAGAACCTTCACCCCACTGTACATGCCTTTGTCTAAGGCTTTGGGGGTCTTAATCAAAAAGGGGCATCTAAAACCCCTGGAGCCGAGGCCGTTACCAAATCCACTTCCACCCTCTCACAACCCAGCCAAGTACTGTGCATATCACCAGCAGCACGGTCATGATACTGACCAATGTTTCACACTGCGTCACGAGATTCAAGACCTCGTTGACAAAAATGTGATTCTACCTCCAGAGAAACCTAACGTCACAACCAATCCACTCCCTACGCACAACCAAGCTCCACCTCCCAAAAGAGTCAATCTTATCCAAACTGGGGTCGTGTCTTAAGATCCTAGCATCTATATTACTCCTACCCATCTACCTAAGCAGGAGGTGCTCCTTCCCGACTGCACTGACTTCTTGTGCATATTGGACATCTCTACAACCCAACCTGAGCCAGTGGTGGCGACTGTGGAAGACAACGCAACAGAGGTTGCAGAGGAGGATGGAATGGTTGAGACAGGGTTTGAGCAGTCTAGAAACTTTGCTGGGGAAACCTACGACCCAAGTGAGTACATCCTGTCAGTGGGCCAATCTGAGCTAAGTGTAGGGCTGCCAGAAAAAGCAGAACTATGTGTGATTCAGGGGGACAGATTTGAACAAGGAACGGACAATCTGACGGCTGTAGAAGAGGGGCTTGCCAACCTCCAGTTCTTTAGTGACCAAGAATCAAGGAATGCAGCAGTCAACTGGTTTGAATATGAGGTGTAATACCCCTGTTATGTAGTATGCTAATTGGTCCTTAAATTGAGTATGATTATGTGGTTACCATGATTTTATGTGCCATTATGTGAATATATGTGATTTTGAAGTTTTATCTGTCCACCGTAGGAATATCTGTTTGAATAATCAGCTTTGGAAATTAAATTGAGGGCCTTATCGGCCACAGAACCCGAAATTGAATACGCCATTGTGATTGGCATAATTTTTAGAGCCTACGGTGAAATTTAATTGAAAAATTGATTTGGACCAGATTAAGTTGATTAAGTTGGTAAAATGGGTGCCCAATTACTCTCTATTATTATATTATGACTTAGTGGGGGCTTGTTGTATATGAGCACTACTTAATCAAACTCCCTCTCTAATTCTCACTTGGCTGATATACACTCTAAGGAGAGGAGAGGGCCGGCCATTAGAGAGAGAGAAGAGAGAAAAATCTGTGTTTGATCTTGAGGGCTTGGAATTTTGAAGTTCAACTCAAATTGGACCATAGATTGAAGAATTGGACTTCTAGGTAAGCCATTGCCTCTTGAAATCATGAATTGAACTTGTAATCTTGTGAGCTCAAAGTATTTTTGTAGTCAAGAGCATGATTTAAATTGGTTTTGTTGAGATATGATCATGCATACATAAGATTACTTTTGAATTGCCATAAGTTGCAAAATCTAACATGTATCATGTTAATTAAGCAAGATTTGAAGTTTGATCATGCATGCAAGCTTGGTTTTGTTGAGCTTTATGGGAATAGGCACCACTTGCATCTTTTGAAATAGAAATGAAGTCAAGATGGGCATGCATGTTTGAATAATTGAAGATGGGAGCTTGAAATGCATGAATATGTGTGATAGAATTGAAATTGGTGTCAATTTGAGACGTGCAAGTGTGTAATCCTTGAAATTGAGCTCCATAATAATGTGTTTTGGTGTTTGTACCATGTTAGTATGATTATATTTGAGACTTGAGCCCTTGCATGCAAGAATGGTAGCTGGGAAATTGAATTAAAGCTCAAGAACACAATCTGGAATTTCCAGAATTTTGACTTCCGCTCGAGCGGGGGGAAGTGCCGCTCGAGCGGAGAAATCGATCTCCCAGCATTTTTTTCAGACATGGTTCCCGCTCGAGCGGGGGAATTTGACGCTCGAGCGGGGAGCTATGTGGACAGGCAGTACGCTCGAGCTGGAATTGAAGGCAACCAGTACTTTTGCAGATCTAAGGGTCCGCTCGAGCGGGGAAGTCCACGCTCAAGCGGGGACCCTATTTTTTGAAATCCTGTTTTTGCATTTTGTGTTCTGTTTTCCGTTCTCTTTCACTCGCAAGCACTCTTAGGCATATGCTAAGCATTGTAAATGAGTTAATGAGATAATAATAAAGCCTAAAGAGGAATATGTGAATTAAAGAACGGATTGAATTGTTAATGACCCTTTTGTGTTCATGAAATGTGTAGGGTCAAGCTCCAGGGCAAATCCACAAGCCGATCACTGTGAGTAATATCAATATTTGAAAGCTTGTCAATGTCCAATTGTTATTCCCTTATAAACTTTACGAGTTGTTAATTGGGATTGTGGACAAAGGTCCGACAGGAATGAATGAATGGACCAAAGGTCGTTTTGATAAGAATGAATGGACCGAAGGTCGTTGTGATGTAAATGAATGGACCGAAGGTCATTTTGATGTAAATGAGCGGGCCGAGGGTCGTTTTGACCTATATGAATGGACCGAAGGTCGTTCTATCATGAATGAGTGGGCCAAAGGCCGTTTTGACATAAATGAATGGGCTAAAGGCCATTTTGACAGAAATGAATGGGCTAAAGGCCGTTTTGACATAAATGAATGGGCTAAAGGCCATTTGGACAGAAATGAATGGGCTAAAGGCCACTTTGACAAAAATGAATGGGCCGAAGGCCGTTTTGACATAAATGGATCGGCCGAAGGCCGTTTTGACATAATGAATGGGCCGAAGGCTGTTTTGACAAGAATGGAAACCTGAATGGGCCGAAGGCCAGTATGTTGTAACTACAGTCACTTAATCTAAATTTGGTATAAGTGTATATATGTATATGTTAAATAGAAATGTGAATCGGGCCCAAGGCCGTTTGGAACATGTTGTTCTACATTGTTATGTAATTTCTGCATTTGATATTATTCACTGGGCTATCGCTCACGCTCATTCATGTGTTTGTAGGTGAGCCAAGGGAAGTCAAAACCCAGCCCCAGTGAAGCCTGCTAGGAAAATCCGAGTTTTGAGGAAGTCAGCCTTGCGTCTCACTTTTGAGGCCTACCCTTGCCCTTTTTGCTATGAAATTATATTTGTCTTGCCGGCAAGGACTTTGTGTATATCTGCGAACAGTCTGTCATAGGTTGACTCGTTTTGGATGACCCGGTCTGTAATGAATTTTGTGCAACTGTACTTTTGATGTGGGTTATTAACGTAACTGAATATGGTCTGTTGATGTGCATATAAGCACGGTTCTATGGACAAAGTTTTTATTTATTGCTTCCGTTTGGCCCCTTTACTCTGACAAGTTATGTCTGTTTTGGTCTGAGGCCGTAGGTAATCTCTAGATTGCTGGCCGGTTATGTCCTTAACCCATAGGGGCGGGTTCGGGTCATGACATGAGGAGTCGGCAGAAGTTACTAGATGGTTAGATGATTAACCAGACATTGTAGAATTTCAAGCAGAACAAGGCCAAGCAGGGGCGAGAGTACCAGTGATGGCCGGAAGGGCCGAAAGTCAGAGTGCATTGCCGGAGAGCGTCGGTACAAAGAATTTCGCTCAGGACAGAAGCATTGTGAATGCAGGGAAAGTTGAACAACAAACTGCACTGACGCAGGTAGAACAACAGGGGTCTGAGAGAACCAGGAAAGCCAAAATCCATGAGGGGATCGGAAGTGCTGTGGGCACAAGAACAGAGGATGCTGTGAGCATGCAGACTGAAAGTGCTGTGAGTACAAACATGCCCGAGCCAGACAGGTGCCTTTTGAATGCCAACGGAATGTGGTGGGAAGACGATGACTTATGTCTTGCCCACACAGATGAAGACTGGGGAAGCAATCAGCCAGACGACACCTGGTACCTCGATGAGGTTGATCACATGACAAGAAGCGGGCGGTACTTCAAGCCCCCGCACCTAGACCAACTCGAGGCATCTGGGAAGGACAAAGAAGCCGAGAGACAGAAAGAGAAGCAGATCGAAGAGGAAGCTGTATTGAAACAGCTGAAGAAGATACAAACAGACATCTCCATCTGGGGACTGCTTATGGCGGCGCGAGTACACAGACAGGCTATCTTATCTGCCATGGACAAGGCCAAACTCTCTATAGATACTACACCAGAACAGCTGGTTGGGCTGGTTTTTCCGAGAGGAGGTTCCCCGGCATTAACCTTTTCAGACAAAGAACTACCACCTGAGGGAACAAATCACAACAAACCCCTCTATGTTTCCGTGGAATGTAGAGACAAGTGGGTGTCAGTGGTTCTTATCGACACGGGATCCGCCATTAATGTATGCCCGTCAAGGACGGCATATGCCTTCGGGTTGAAGCCCGCGGACTTCGTGCCGACTGCTCAGGTGATCAGAGCATATGATAATACTAGCAGGGAAGTGATGGGGACTGTCAAAATTCAGACCCAGGTTAGTCCCGGACAACACAACATTGAATTCCATGTCTTGGACGTTCCCGCAACCTTCAATCTACTCTTGGGGCAGTCGTGGTTGCACCAAGTAAAGGCAGTCTCTTCCACTTTACATCAGATGTTGAAGTACCCTCACGGGAAGGGGGTGGCTATTGTCTTCGGGAATTCATCAATCCATCCGCCGCCGGAAGTGTCCACACCAGTCTTGGAAATCGAGCATGGCACTGAGGATGTGTTCTTATCAGGGTTCACTTTGGCTGACGCTCGAGTGGTGCAGAATATTATGGCTGTGAATGAGGGGGTGTACGCCAGTGCTCAATCCGTCTACCTCATAAACAAGTTACAACACATCCCCGGGATGGGATTAGGAAGGAGCGGCCGGAAGGGCGTCACAACATTGGCCGAAGTGCCACACAACCCTCATACCTTTGGCTTGGGTTATATGCCCACCAAAGAGGACTGGGTAAGGAAGGGTAAGGAAATGGCCGGAAGAGCCAGAGCAAAGTAGGCTGGGAAGCCTTTCGAATTAATGCATAGGCCCATTCGGGGTACCCTAAACGGACGCTTTGTCCAGGAGGGGGAGGACTTTCCATTTTGTGGCTTCCCAGAGCCAGGGCTAAACGCGGATAAGAAGCGCGTGCCAGGTTTCGAGATCTTCTTCGACCTGCAACTACCCGGGGATGATATTATCGAAGAGCAGACAGACCTATCAGCTGAGATTGGGCAGTGTAAGGCAGTGGATTCTGAAGGCGCCGAAATTGAAATGGGGGTAGCACTGGCAAGTCTACTCTCAGATCCTCCGATCGACTAGGAATGCTTGGGGGATAACTTCTCGATATGTGTGAGCGGGAATGGAACAGCTGCGGGCCTACCAGCAACTATTTTGGATGCATCTATCGCACCTTCTCTCATTTGGCAGTACGAGGAGGGGTTTTTGTCCAGCAGCGCCGGGTCAAGTAGTGAGCCGGAATCTGATTCCACCGAATCTTGTGAGTCGGAATCAGGTCTAGCTCGACTGAGTCTGAGTCTGGTAATCCTGGGGATGATAACCCGGATGCCACAGTTATGTCCAGGTCGTCTTTTTCTTTCTCGTTTGAGTCTGTTGTAACCGAGAATTCGGACGATTTGGATGTGCTTAATGAGAATCAAGTAACTGTGGTTTTTGAGTACTTTTCTGTGCCATTAATTTATTGCATAAACTCAGACTTTCAAAATTTTGATGAAAACGACGAGGAAGAAATTCCTCCGATTTTGCAACGTTTAATTGAGCAGGAGCAGGAGCAGGAGAGATTTGTCAAACCCTTAACGGATGAAATCATTACCGTGAATATTGGTACTGAGGAGGGCCCGCGGGTGGTCCAGATCGGGTCCACGTTGTCTTTGGAGGAACGCGAGCGCTTAGTCGCTTTATTAAAAGATTTCAAAGATGTTTTTGCGTGGTCCTACGAAGACATGCCTGGGATCGATCCTGAGATTGTACAGCACCGGATCCCCCTTGACCCCGAGGCCCGACCTGTCAAACAGAAATTCAGAAGGATCCGCCCGGACTGGGCTCTCAAGATTAAAGAAGAGGCCACCAAGCAAATCGATGCAAGTTTCCTGCTGGTGTCCGAATACCCGACTTGGTTGGCCAACATCGTTCCAGTGCCGAAGAAGGATGGCAGGATCCGGGTGTGCGTGGATTTCAGGGATTTGAACAGAGCTAGTCCGAAGGACGACTTTCCCTTGCCGCATATTGATGAGTTGGTGGATTTCATGGCAAGGCATGCTTTGCTCTCATTTATGGATGGCTTCTCAGGGTACAATCAGATAGTAATGGCACCTGAAGATCGGGAAAAGACTGCATTCACCACCCCGTGGGGGACATACTGCTACAGACTAATGCCGTTTGGATTGAAGAATGCCGGAGCTACTTATCAACGGGCCGCGACCACAATATTGCACGACATGATCCACAAAAAGGTTGAGGTGTACGTGGACGACATGATTGTCATGTCCAAAGAAAGAGAGGGCCACTACACCGCCTTACATAAGCTCTTCCAAAGGATCAGGGAATTCTGGTTGCAGCTGAATCCTCAGAAATGTATGTTCGGTGTTATAGCGGGAAAAATGCTGGGATTTCTGATTACACAAAGAGGTATCGAAGTCGACCGGTTCAAAATCAAGGCCATCTTAGAAATGCCCCCACCAAGGACTGAAAATGAGGTGCGAGGCTTTCTGGGTAAAGTGCAATTCATAAGACGGTTTATCTCAAAATTAACCTTGACTTGTGAACCACTTTTTGGTCTCCTGAAGAAAGGAAAGAAATTCCAATGGGATGGCCGATGCCAAGCTGCTTTTGAACAGATCAAGAAATATTTACAGAACCCGCCCGTGTTGTCGCCACCAGAGCCGGGGAAACCGTTGATATTGTACCTTTCAGTGACTGAGACTACAATGGGCTGCATGCTCGCATAAGAATCAGAGGATAAGGTGGAGAGGGCCATCTACTATCTGAGCAAGAAGATGTTGGATTACGAGACCCGCTACACTCCGTTGAAGAAGGCTTGCTTAGCTTTGGTATGGGCTACCAGGAAGCTACGACACTACTTGTTAGCTCACTCCGTAATGTTGGTTTCACGACTGGATCCCATCAAATACCTTTTCGAGAAATCGGCATTTACGGGTAGGCTAGCTTGTTGGTTGTTGTTGCTCTCCGAATTCGATTTGAAATATGTAACACGCAAGTCAGTCAAGGGGAGAGTAGTGTCAGAGTTCTTAGCTGACCATCCAGTGGAAGGGATCGAAGCAGTCGAGTACTCATTCCCAGATGAGGCCATTTTGCACATCGACGACGAGTATTGGACGATGTACTTTGACAGGGTGTCAAATCAGTACGGGTATGGGATAGGAGTGTTGCTGATAGCACCCGACAACTCCCATATCCCTCTAGCATTCAAACTCCGACTCAAAGTCTCAAACAATGAAGCAGAATATGAGGCATGCATTGCCGGTCTAGAAGCACCCTGGAATTAGGGGCAAGACGGTTGGACGTCATCGGGGATTCAAACCTTGTTGTATCTCAAGCAAACGGAGACTGGAAAGTCAAAGAAGAAAAGATGATGATGTATCACCAGACCTTGGACTTGTTAAT
>NW_021025923.1:0-25342 GCF_004153795.1 Camellia sinensis
AGTAACATACACCTTTGTTTAATCATTCATATATGTTAACATGGTTGATCTGCAATTAACCGAATACTAATGGTGACCATTGCATCATTCACATAAGTTAGTGCAGTTAACTTAAGTTTAATAGAACGTTCTTGATACTTATTAACAAAAGGTAAACACATTTTATTGATTGAAAGATTCTAAAGATACCAGAATACCATAGTTACATTTATTAACTATTGATAGGACATAATGACTTTAAAGTCATACCGATGCATGCATTTATTAACTATTGACAGGACACAATGATTTTAAAGTCATACCGATGTGTGCCAATCTTTCAACGTTTACATTGACTTCCAATTCTCATAAATGTTCATGTATCACTTACGAGGAACAGAGCATTAGTGACAATAATTATCAACGGTAAATAAAATGTACATTTCCGTACTATTACTCACAGTGTTCAGATACTTGGTCCGCCCCTGTAGCTGACCCTACACAATCCATAATAATTCAAACACAATTCATCACAGTACAACACCATTCAATTCAACATTATTCAACACAACGTAATTTCAACAAAAATCAACATTTAGTTCATCAACACTATTTGTAATTTAACATAATTCAAAATAAATCCTTGAATCCCATTTCAACATTCCAAAACCGAGTTCATATCATCCATGTCAGTTATAGACTATTTCCCCAATTTTCCCTTCACATTATAGCATGAATTACAATGTTCATAGCGTAGTTCATTCGCAAATTTTTAAACATAATTTTCACACATTTCTAAATTCCAATTAAACTTGAACACATATAATTCAATTCCTCAATTTCATTATTCTACTTTCAATTTGGGCCAAATCATCGGTTATCATCATTAATCAACCTAGGGTTTAAAGAAAATTGGGGGTTCATTACTTCTTGTTCCAATTTCCTCATTGATTACAAGTCTAAAGTTCATAATTCATCACCTTAGCAATTACATCCCCAACATTATAAACCCGAATTCCCCCAATCTCAAGTTGGACATAATATACTCAAAACTATAAATTTTGTATTTATATACTCAAAATACCACAAATCCATCCATGAATGCAAATATTGAAAGGAAATAAGGACCCCTACCTCAAGAATCAAGCAAAGGAGCAAAGATTGAGAAGAATCCTTCAAATCCCGAAATTCCAATTGGTAGAACATAATAGTCTTCAAGCTTCTTCACTTCTCGATGGGTGATCTTGACCCATCTTGATTAAAACTAAGGAAAATGGAAGGTATTGAAGATCAAGGACCTAGGGTTTTTTGGTCCTAAGACAGAGGAAAGAAGAGGGGAAGAGGAAAAGTGAGAAATGATCTAAAAAATCCCGTTTTTAAGCTGCTGACTCGCAAAACCCGCGTGAGCGTCTATCTTTCCGCTCGAGCGTATCTGTTTCCAGCACAGATTTCAAAACTTTGAACAGGTATAATTCTCCCATCCGGACTCCGTTTTAGGTCATTTCTGTGGTCAAATTGAAGCCCCGGACATAAGCTTTCCAATGGTTCTAACCTCACATCCATATTCAAAGTGTGGAAAAAGAAAAGGGCAAATGAGTGACGGCTGATCGTAAAATAACCATTCAAATTATATTCTTTGGTCCAATCTTACTTTACCTTCATACCACCACCTCAATCAATACCCCAAAATAAGATAAGAACATTCCAAATACACTAATAAGAATGTCAAAAAAATGAGCCCACGTGCCTCAGAAATTCAAACTTAATCAGGCGACCCGCTTGAGCGCCCAAACTCGCGCTCGAGCGTGGAGACCAACAAATCCGTCCGTCCGAGCGACCACTTATATGCTCGAGTGGAAAATCTCCACTCCTAGAATTTCAGTCCGCCTGCAAAATTAATGGAAACCCCAAAAGTCCGCTCGAGTGCCAACTCCCCCCGCTTGAGCGGATGGAAAAAAATTCCCAATCGTTACAGTAAAGGTCGTCAATTCCAGTTTAATTAAAACACATTAGCCTCGAATTAAATAAGGACGACTTCCTATACGCATTTTGGGGTCATTACAGGGTCACTACAGTTCGGACTCTCAAATTGTCACGGTTCTAAATCTGAACCAAAGAGTACAAATCCGGCAAATCGTTTTGAGAAAATAGATTTTTAGAAAGAAGTGCCAAACATGGACTGCTTTGCCAGATACAGAGTTGCCACTTAAATATTTTTTATGGGGAAATTTAGGAAACCCTGACTCGTTGCCTAAGGCCACGTGTCCGTCATCACCAAAGTTGCCTCGGCTCGGGAACTTGGGTACGATTGGGGAAGGTCAGCTATGAGCACCCCCGCTCGCCCGATCAAAGATCGGCCTCTACTAACCATGATATCTTTTTTTTTAAAAATATTATGTGTTCTTATTCTGGTTATTAGCCTAAATTTACTATGTTATGCGCACAGCAAACAAGTATAGACTGGGTCGCCTGAATTGGAACGAAACATTTCATGTTTGTTTGTTTGAAAATGGTTTGATGATGCTACCTGTAAGTAGGCTAAAACATGGATTTCAATGAGTTGTTCCAACTCAAACAATCCAACTTTCATCCACAGGCATTCAGGCAGTAATATCACATAAGCACATATCCACATGGTAAGCATGCTGTCATGTTAACATTCACACTCATGCGAGATGCTAAAGCATAAATACTTATATCGTACTCCGTGCCAAAACAATGAACTAGTCAGCAATCATGCATGATCCTAGTTCAAATTAACAAATGGTTAATGCATCGCATACAGAATGTCATTAGAACAGGCTCGGCTAATCTAAGAATGACATGTGAAATGCAACAACTCGATGCACGCATTCAAGTTTGGAATTGAAATACTATGCGGTTAGCATGATGCGCTGAGCCCGGTGCATGCAAGACTGATGAATGATGCACGCATGCATAGCATAAGGTATGCTAAATTAAACATGCCCTAATACTAACCATCAAAAGCAGGTAAGTAAAAGGGATAAAGAAGTGGGGGCTGAAAGACATGCACACACGCACCCACACTTATTACACATTCGCCCTCGCTCGGAGGGACCAAAAGAATAATACAATTTAATTAACCTACAAGCTAATTAAATAATTTACAAACCACCTAATTAATTAACAAATCAATTAAGGTAAGGAAAGCTGTAAAAGGCCTCGGGGAAGGAGGGATGCATGCATGCTCGAATTGGCTTCGCCCGGAAATCCAATGCCATGCGCAATCTGCCTCTATTTACCCTGCTCTGCTCCTCTGAGACTTGTACAAATCCCAAGGTACACTCTTTGGACACTGTGGAACACCACCGGCCAAGGGGAATCATGACCGGCCATGGCAGGGTGGTCATCGACCATTGGTGTAGCTCTCGGCCACAAACTTTTGGTCGATCGGCACTATATTCAGTCGACCGGCCAAAGCTTCCAGCAGAAACCTGTTTTGACAGCAGCAGAGGGCAAAACATGGCATGGCAATACATTTCAAGCAATGTTTGCACCAACCACACTCCTTATCATATTCATGACTCAAAGGAGCATGGTACTCGATTCTCGGACCACCAATCGCGCATTTCAATGTGCGATGGCCCAAGGAACCAAGTTGTGCATTTTGATTTCAAATGACATGAAAACCAAATAAACACATAAAGCCCAACCTCTATCATACTCAATTCAAGAGGCAAGGCATGCATGCTTAATGTGATGCAACCTAGGCATGTGAGCTAGTATGCAACATGAGCATGTGGGCAAGTATACAAGCTAGCAAACACGCAAAGTATAATCTTAACCATGCAAGCATGCAAGATGCAACATGGACAACATGTTAAGTACAATGCATGCCAAATGCATTACAACCTAAGTGTGCAAATGTGTAATGTAATAAGCATGGAACAAGGCCAAATATGCAACAACACATAAGGCACGCATGCAACACATGCGAAGGATGGTCTTAAACTAATTTAGGCAGCCCTCAAACAAGCCCAAAACAGTGGCCAATGCTAAAGAAATGGGTCCAAATGCACATACAAGCATGCATGGATACATGGTTCAAGACTTAAGCGTAATGAAGCAACTTTTAAGCATACTTAAAAGGGACGAACATGGACTAATGGCATGCATATTAAGCTTTGAGAATCATGCTATAAGAGGTTCCAAACCATCAAAGCAAAGCAAGCATATCATGCAACCAAGCCTAAAGCCTAAGACTCACCAAAGAGGCATTGAACTACACTTGGCAAGACCAAACATGGCATGATTTAAACAACTAAAATCAGAGTTTTAGCATGTCAAAATAAACCTCAAAAACCACTTAGATGGCATCTAAATGACCTACACATGGAAGCATACACAAATGTCCAAACATGGAGCATAGGACAACACCCTTTCAAAGCATTAAAGGAGCATCAAATGCAAGCATACGAGCACACTAGTAGGACTGAAATGGCATGGCAAGTGGTTCCAAACCACTGAAACAAAGCAAGGATGGCATGCTAGAGGGGTCAATGCTCAAGGCATACAAGAGGGATTACATGGTAGCTACACAAAGCGAAGCATGGACGACCCGAATGACTAAAAACAGACCTCAAGCACACTAAAACAAGCATAAAAGCTTCACAAAGGTAGGCCAAAACACATGAGCATGGTAGTCTAAGTGCTATGTACATGTTAAGGCAAATCATGGCATTACAAGACATGTATGCAAGGCAAGTATGATGTGTCTAAACCAAGTAAAAATAGTGCTATATCAAAACAAAATAAGCACAAATAACACTTAAGACATGGCCAACATGAACTTAAAAAATGGTGCTCACACATGAGGCAAACATGGCACTTTTTAAAGGCCACAAGGAGAGGGGATGGCCCTCTCCTCCTTAGGACCTTAAGACACCATCCTCACCACTGAAATCTCTCAAGATTTCAGTGGTGAGGAGGCCCAAACAAGGTGGTCCCGGAGCTCACCAAAATAGCACTAAAATAGGGCCTAACAAGGCCTAAGAGGGGTCAAACAACCCGAAAGCTCAAAGCAACCTTAAAAAACTATTTTAATCAAGTAAAAACAAGACTTTTATATGTTATACACTAAGCTTGAAACAGCAAGCAAGGTAGACAAAAAGACTATGAAAAAACGGGGTAAAAAGGGCAAGAATCTTACCCTTGAAGACCTTCTTCGCAAGGATCACTCCAACAGTTTTCTTAGCTCCAAAACAGCTCAAGCACTTCAAGGATAGCCCCCTTATGCCTCTGTAATCAAGGTATGGTGTAATGGTAGGTGTCCTAGTGCAAAACTAAGGACAAACACACACTTAGAGCAAAAGAGAGGGAGAAATAGGGATATAATAAATACACTATGCTAACCCTAGAACCAGAGCTCTCTGGAACTTTTTTGTAACCCTTGAGGAGGGAGGAGAAGCCCTCCTCTTATAGAGGATCACTCTTGCAAAGCTTACAAAACAAGCTAAGCAAGAGTGAAATCCCTCCATACGCGTGTATAGAGAGGGTGCAAAGTGGGTGCCAGCTAGCACAGCTGGCACAAAATATCTGCCAAAAGCAAATGAACAGTGGTCGGCCAGCCAAAAATGCCAAATTGACCAAAACAATGGTCGGCTGGCCACAAAGATTGCCTCAAGCCATGGCCGGTGAGGTGTGGGGGTGGCCAACAAGCCATTCCCTATCCTCCAAAGCAAAAACACAAGTGTTTGGTGCAAAACCAAGCACAAAACAAATGAGTCGAGCAATCTTAAGGCAAGGCCCGTGGCCGAGACCTCCGAGAACTCAAGATGAACACGAACATGGATGATCACCGAGTGTTCAAACGGTGACGCCCAAATCTTGAGGACGGTAAAAAATGTGGTGTCTACAGTTGCCCCTCTTTAACAGAACTCGAAAGTCATAACAATGACGGGAGTGAATGTCAAAGCCCAGAGACGACCCATTTTTGACAAGGCTGAAGACTTAGACAAAGCATACAAGCTAATAAAGATATGCGCCCGAAGGTAGGGGCAAAATGCAACTGACAATGCAAGAAGCTGAGCATAACTTATGATCATGCAAAGAAAGCTGTAACGAAGCACATACAATGCAACAGTTTTAAGCTAGCATACACAAATCCAACTACACTACAATGTAGAAAAGATGTAAGAGAATTATGTACTTCTCGCTACGTTTCACGCGGAGAATACAATACCTGTCCGGTTCATCTGGTTGCACCAGTTTCAAATGAATCGTACATACAATATCATGCCTGCATAAGAAAGCAACTTAACAGGTACAATATCGTTAGCAACATGCATAACAATGCAATCAAAAGCTGCGTGACAACGCAATGCACTAACAAGTGCGAATGAGGTTCGTAAGATAGCGTGATGCACAAAATAGCGCGATTGAGATGCATGCAAAATGCGAGCAAGGTGCACAAAACAGTGCGATGATATGCAAATGATATGCAAAATTACAAAACAATGTAAAATCAATGTAAATGATATGCAAAATTACGAAACAATGTAAAATCAATGCAAATGATATGCAATTGAATCATGATCAAATCATGAACAGTTCAAAACCACACAAATGTCATAAGGATGATGGAGATGCAAAATCCGCCTACCATAGAAAAGGTGCCGTAACCCTCAAACCACAATACCAGCAGTGGAACAGACGCGGACACATGCAGAACTATGAGTAATGTAGACGGACACCAGAACAAGTAATTGGGTGGAATGACATAAGTGGGGAATGACCCGCTAACGAAAGAACATGATCCTAAATGCTGGGCACAACAAATTATACTATAATGTAATATATACAATGGATAAGGCCTACGGCCAAACCGTATCTTGCCTAGGAAAGGTATGGACACATACAAACCGCATCTAACACAGAAACGGTGCCGTCACCCTCAAACCACAATACCAGTAGTGGAATAGGCGCGTACACATAATATCATAACTGTGCTTCGATGTGAAAAAGTATGGGCACATACCAGACCAAGCTTAACAAGGAAAGACGCAAGCTATAGATGGATGATGCATGTAATACTAAACTATGTGCAATACAACGAATGCATGACAATGCACTATTTACAACGAATGCATGACAATGCACTATTTACAACGAATGCATGACATATGCACTATTTACAATGCAACCTACATACTAACATGCGATGGATGTAGTGGATAAGGCCTACGACCAAACCGTGTCTTGCCTAGGAAAGGCATGGACACGTACAAACCATGTTTAACACGGAAACGGTGCCATCACCCTCAAACCACAATACCAGCAGTGGAATAGGTGTGTACACAAAATCTCATAACCGTGCTTCAACGCGAAGAGTACGGGCACATACCAGTCCAAGCTTAACATGGAAAGGCACAAGCCGTAGATGGGGGTGATGCAGTGAATGCATACAAGTTACAATGGAATATATACAATATGCAATGGATGGATGTAAATGCAATATTTACAGTGCAATGCATGACATATGCACTATTTTCAATGATGCATGACATATGCACTACTTACAGTGAAATGCATGACATATGTACGTTGGTTTTTTTTGTTTTTCTTTGAAAATGCATGAAAAGTGCATGATGATGCATGTTTGTTTTTGTTTGTTTTGAAATGCATGAAAAGTGCATGTTGATGCATGTTTTTTGTTTTTTGAAATGCATGAAAATTGCATGTTTTTTGTTTGTTTTTTTTTTTGAATGCATGACAATGCAAATGAGGGAAAAATGCATGACAAGCGCATGATAATGCATGATGACGCGAATGCATGACAACGCACGTCTTTTGATATGCATGTCAATGCACAATGAATTTGAATGCGCGACGACGCGCGTCGCTTGAAATGCATGACAATGCATGTGAGCTAGAATGCGCAACAACGCGTGTCGCTCGAAGTGTATGATAAGATGAAACCTACCGAAAGTTGTTTGGGTATGACAAACACCGAAGGACTTACACCTTCAGAGGATTTAAGGTCTCCTAGACCGAGCGTGTTTAAGGTCTCGCCAGACCGCGAGGAGGTACAAGTCGTGCGTGTTACAACGCGTGTGCATGCAACGGATGATGTGTGCTACAACACATGCGGACATGCAAGCACCAAAGGTTTTGCACCCTCAGAGGATTTAAGGTCTCCTAGATTGAGAGTATTTAATAATGCGAGCAAAATGACGTATAACTCAATGCGCGTTCACGTCAAAGCGTTGTAAAACAACGCGTGTAAGGCAACTTTCGAATCTTGAAAGAGACGAAAGGATACAAAAAGGATACACCGCACCCGTATTCAAGTGCTACGCGTAGAAGACACGGTCTGAGGTCAAAATGGAGACCGGTTGAGCTTCGGAAATGCACTTTCTTGCATTGTCTTGAGCAATGAAGGCCCCAAACCACACATCTAACCCAAACAAGGGTGTAGGAGGCTTACCGGCCATTGGAGGAGGTCACCGGCCATCCACCGACCATCAAAACAGATCACCGGCCATCTATTTGGCCGACTGGCCAACAGTGTGGCCGACCGGCGAAATCTGCCTGAATCGGGGCAGTTTGGACATTTGGCCACGGGTCTTTTAAAATAGGGCCTCTAGCCCTATTCTTTTTACTTCCTCTTGCTCGAAATCTCTTCCCCTCTCTCTCTCTAGATCACTTTTCTTCATTCATTCCCCTTTTTTCCTTGGTTTTAGGGCTCATTTCGACGTTCGATTCGCAAACACCTCATTGTTTCGCATGTTTTGAACCGAACAAATCTCTGTTTCGATGTACTTTTCTCAATTTCCACCACTTGGGGTTTGTTTCCCCCGAGTTTTCTTCGATCTCCGTGCCTTTTCCGCACCTCGGCCTTTTCCAACCATTTTTCACCCTCCCGGGGTTGACCCTTCGGTTGACTTTTCATATTCTCACTCGATTTCCACATTTCTGGCCACTTTCGCACCATTCTCGAGATGGCGGACGACATTCCAGGCGGCGGGGCTTCCCCGGAGATAGATATGGACCCAGAGACCGAGCTCCTGCCGCTTCGCGTCTGGCCATTCAATCCGGCGGCCTGTAGACCGGCGATTCATGTGCTGCCTCCTGACGGACTTCGCCAGTTTAGGAGTTTTGACAGGAGGGTGCCACTAGAGCTGCTTCTACGCGAGCCAGAGACGCACCTTTCATACGGCGCTTCCGAGGTATATTCTTCCCCGTTTCATTTTCTGTAAAGTAGAATGCCTAACTGCCATAGTCGATCCTGCCTTTAACTGTTTGATCCGGATACACCGATATACTATATGCTGTAGTTGACTGTGAACACACCTGCATTCGGTATCTGTTTGAATTGGAACATGCGCACACACACTGTATTTGCCCTGAACCACTCAAACACCCCGACACATCATACCCTATAGTTCACTGCGAGCACACCGGCACCCGATGTCTGTTTGAATCTGAACACGTGTACAAACGTTGTATCTGTATTGAACCAGTCAAACACACTGACCTATCATATGCTGTAGTTCACTGCGAGCACACCGGCACCCGATGTCTGTTTGAATCTGAACACGTGCACACGTTGTATCTGTACTGAACCAGTCAAACACACTGACATATCATATGATGTAGTTCACTGCGAGCACACCAACACCCAATGTCTGCTTGAATCTGAACACGTGCACACACGTTATATCTGCATCAATTTTGACTGTTCTTCAAAACTGTATATTGTGTATTGCTTCACAACTGTTTGTTTTTGAATACAGGGGGATTTCCATGCCTTCTGTGGGTATGGGAACGTCGCCACCCGAGATTGGTACATGGAGCTACCGGACGCAGTCCGTCACATTGTTGACCAGGCCGGCTTCGGCGCCTTTTGCAGGGGACTCTCACGCCTTACCGCGAGCAGGCCTCTTCTTGCCGCTCTGGTGGACAGGTGGTGGGACACCACCGACTCCTTCCACTTCTCTGCCACGGGAGACACGACGATGACTCCCTATGACTTCTCGATGCTCACCGGCATCGGGGTAGGGGGTGATCCGATCCCCTTTGACACACACATGGACGAGTGGGAGGCCGCTCAGATGTACTTGCTTGGCGACCTACCGCCTCTTGCTCGTCCAGGCTTCGTCAGATACTCGTGGTTCGAGGACCACTTCCGAATTCAGCCAGCTTCAGCTGAGGAGGCGCCGATGGCATAGGAGGAGGCGGAGCAGTATGCACGCGGCTTCCTCATGTTCTTATTGGGGACGACCATATTCGCCGATCGGGCGAACACCATGCCTCTTTGTCTGCTAAGCGCACTCGTGGACGTCACGTGGATTCTGCGCTACGACTGGGGTGGGGCAGCCTTGGCCACACTCTATGGATACATGAGCTCATCCTCCCGGTGCAGCAGGCAGTTGCTCGGGGGCTACTGGCGAGCTTGGGAGGTACACCTTCTTTCTCTTTTATATTTCTGCTGTACTCTGTACATTGCACATACTGCGACCTGCTTCACACTGACCATATACTGCACACACGGTACACATATAATCTGCTTTATACTGACTGCACACTGCACACACTGTACATTCTGCACAATACACTGCACAATACACGGTTCTGCGATTTCTGCTTCATTCTGCATTCTGCTTTATCTGATAAGCATACTGGTATTTGCTCTGTAGTTATGGGTCTATGCCTACTTCTCGAGGCTTGCGCCAGTGTTCGACGAGGAGACTTCCCTCGGCGTTCCATTCTCTCGACGCTTCGATGTGAGATGCGTGCGGAGACCTCGAGAGACGTTCATATTCTTCCGCCGCTACTTCGACACCATTACCGCCGCAGAGGTATTTTCAACTTTAGAGTTTATTTCAAGCTTCGCTTTGCACTGTATTTTCAATAACAGTAGATAACTGACTATTACCTTCAGATCACCTGGTAGCCTTGGCCTCCATTGCCAGTTGTGATTCGAGAGCGGTTTGCCGGTGCTGAGGAGTCCGCCCGGTTTAGGCTTCTGTTGGAGGGCCCGGTCTGTCGGGCTTGGTACCTAGGCGAGCCCTTCCTGCGCCAGACCTTCGGTTTACCAGAGAAAATAGTTCTAGGTCCGCCTCTTGTCCATATGAGGGACACAGAGAGGCACACCCTGGAGGAGATGGCCGATTACACGATCGGCTGGGATACTGAGGGCTTCAAGGGCGAGGGCGACTACACAGAGTACGTCCAGACTTACATCATGCGGCCTTTGAGCAGTGGCCGTCAATCTAAGAGAGAGAGACCAGCGGCGCCGGCGGCTAGGGCAGGAGCGCGAGCAGGAGTGCTGAGGGTGGCTCGGGTCCGTGACAAGAGTGGGGCCCGGAGAGGATGGGGGGCTAGTTGGCCAGCACTGCCCACGATGATGACATGCCGAGGGCAAGTTGGGGAGACCTATCAGATCCCCTTCGCTCCCCCTCCGGCTGATCACGAGCTAGTCGGTTTCTACGACTTGCCCCTGGTATGTACTATTGCATTTTGCATCTTGCATTGTCATTCCATTTCATTTCGTTTGATATTCCACAGAATACTGATGCTTCTAACACTTTTGCAGGCTTCATCCGAGTATGCTCGCTAGTCCTTGGAGTTGAACGCCTCCATGATGGGGATGCTACAGCGGAGCTTCGACCTGCTGGCCATTTACAGTATCCCGGTACGTTCTTTCGACTACCATTTCAAACTTTGCATAATCTGATGCATCACACCATCAACACAGTACTTGATATTCGGCCCTCACGGCATTCAATACACTGTAAGCCACAGACTATCCATAGCATTACTCACGACATTCATACATTGCACTCACACACTGCATTCTGTATTCATACACTGCTCGTGACATTCATACATTGTACTCATATACTGCATTCTGTACTAATACACTGCTCACAGTATTCATACACTCATACACTGTACTCTGTATTTATACTCTGTTTTGTGTAGCATACTGATGCGTTTGCCATTTGTGCTTTTCAGCCTCCATTCCAGATGTCGGCTGCAGGAGGTGCTCTAGCTGGGCCTTCTATTCCTACCTGAGGAGGAGGGCGAGGTGGCTCAGTACATCCCCGCACCAAAGCGGGGCGCACTCATGTTGGGAGCAGCTCTCGAGCTCCAATCCCAGATGATGATGATGAGTCCGAGGAGAAGGCGGAGGCAGAGTCGTCCGAGGAGGAGACTGGCGATGGCTCGGGCTCAGATGGTGGTGCCGATGACGATGCTCCTGGACCTTCGTCCAGGAAGAGGAGGAGGACAGACCCTCAGGCTTGAGACCATTCGACGCTGATCCAAATTTTCACTACTTTTCTTTTTTGTTTTACTTTTTCTTTTTGCTGGTAGCTTGAGTACGTTGTACTGCCGCGGGCAGTTTTTTTTTTTTATTTTCTCCAAAACTGTGTACTTGAAAATATGATGAAATGAAACAAACTTTTTTTTTCTGAAAAAGTGTTACATTTGTAAATTTTGTACATCGCATTGCATTGCATCATGTTACACCTCAATGTAAATGAGATTGATCTCTTGTCTGAAAATCAAACACTTGTTCTGCAATAACCAGGTAACGAACTAGCTATCGATAAAATAACTTGCACAACCCACTGCTTATTCTGAACATACAGTCCATAACACAGCGCTTGGTTTATTCTACACATAGCGGATCCACACAGCTCATACAACGCACTGCTTGTTCTGAACACTACTAATTCTGAACTCATAGCCTATAACACAATATTCTGTTCATTTGCACACGGTGGATCCTTGAACAAACAGTCCAATCTGAAAAGACAGAATACAAAGGTGGAAGCTGCTGAAGCTGAAACACACTCAGATGCAATCCGGAACCCATATGTTCACTGTTTCCAAGTGACCCAGTTTGAACCCCTGCGGTTTTACAAAAGAACCAAACCTGTTTTGCACAAATGTGGAGAATGGCACAGCACTCTGAGCACAAAGCGATTTGAGAAAAGGGTTTTCAACCAGGTATTGAGCCTATGACTGAACATAGTGAAAAAGACTCGACAATAATAAAAAAACAAAAAGGTAAACAACCTAAACACAACGAGACACGCTCAGAACCGACTCAAAACAAGAGTCGAGGTAAACAAAACAAAAGACACGGCACACAGACGCGTTATAAAAACGAGAGACTTCTCAGATCACGAGGAGCCAGTTTCTCCGGGTATTATTTCCCACCCTCTTCCCATTTGTGATTCTCGCATCACTCGGCCCTCAGGCTCGGTTTTTCTCTCAAAACCCTTTTTGCTCACTTTTTTCTCAACGTATATCTCTCTATTCTTTACTCTCTCATTTTTTTTATCCCTCCCCAGATATGGTCGGTGAATAAACAAGAGGTTGTGGGCTCATGCCCAACACTGTTAGCTCACAGCTATTTCCTTTGGTGACATTTCGTCGATGTTCGTGATAAGGGAGTGGAGTATCTTGATCCATTCTGGTTTGTGCTTCGCACTTGGCTCGATACCTCGTCACTCGGAGGTTGAGAGAGCTTCCAGCCCTTTAATGACAGCTTCAGTTGTGCCCTTTCGGCAAGTATGCTGACGACGGGGGAAAGACAGGAAGTCTGACTCCACTGTGCCCCTAGTTCATCATTTTAACCATTTTTTGTTTTGGTTTTCTACTAAAACAAATTTTAACCAAAATGAGAGTTAGATTACCATACTTGTTCAATTTTCTGATTTAAAATCATGCAAGTCAGGCTATGAGCACTGAGAATTTTCTTTTTTTGGGTCCAAGAAAATGGTCCAGTTTTGGAAAAGATGGAATAATTTTCACGAAAAGTAATCAATCTCAGTAAAAATTCTCAAAAACCGTTTTTTGCAAAGGGCCACTGCTCAACGAGCACGAAACCTACTCTCGAGATGCACAACCTCGGATCGGAGGCAATGGAAAATTGCCCCTTGTCTCAGAGGGCACAGCACGGCAACGGGAAGTTGTCCCTGGTTTGGACGGCGACTCATGGCAACGGAAAGTTGCCCCTTGTCTAAATAACGCCGCAGTATACTGTAGTCAGTCTTCATTAGTGATGATCGCAACCGAACTCTTGGATACAGAGAAGACGAAGATGGTCAAAACCAATATATGGACACAGTCACTTTGAAAGTGCGTAGGGCTGGACTTCGGGATGAAGTTGCCTACGTATCCCAAACATAGGAATCAAGCCTTACGTAGTTCCGGGGTAGGTACACTCGTGTATTAACCCTTACTTTTTTAGGCTCTAACTTTTGCCAAGGCCGCCCTTTGCGGGTTTTCAACCTTGCGAGCTTTATTCTTCTTTTCTTTTCAATTCCCCCCTCTTTTTTTTTTTCATTTTTTTTTTCTTTTCTTTTTCAAATCTTTTCATTCTTTTTTGTATTTTTTTGTATTTTTTTCTTTTCTTTTTCTTGCTCTAACTTTTGCCTGGGTCGCCCTTCCGGGTTTTCGGCCCAGCGAGCCTCTCAAAGGGTAAAAGTGTAACAAGTCCATGCCAAATGTTTTGAAGATTTTGAAGCCATCCGTATCCAGGAGAGTGGCTGTTGTATTGACTTGCAGAAGGATCCATCTTCAGCTCTTCTAGCACATCGGACATTTTTGCCCCTAGTTCGAGGGGTGCTTCTGTTCTAGCTTCGCAAGCTTCCTCTGATGAGGTTTGATCTTCTTGATCTGACTTTCTTAGCCTTTTGTTCGAGGGCTACTTCAAATTTGGCCACGCAAGCCTCATGTTGTAGTCGACCGTTGAACATTCTGAACTAAGGTCCAAGATTTGAAAGTAAGGGCTCAAGTCTTGAGGCTGAGAGCGATCCTAAGCTGCACAATCTCAAGAGAGATTCCATACAGGTCTTCGTAGGACTGCGCAAAACATTTTTTTTTTGAAAATTTTTAAGAAAGCGACTAATTGCTCGTGCTGAAGACAGTGCAGAACCAATCTGGATTAAGTCAGGGTCCTTCTCAGTACTCACGTTGACAAACAAGATTTCAATCATTAAGGGCTTAGCATGCCTTTCTTTCTCTCAAATGATCAAAGTTTTGTAAATCCCGAGGAATTCCTTCCTCTTCGTTTTCAACACCACAATGTTAAAAAGTTTTGAAAAACTTAGGTCAATGCAATGAATTCGAGGTGCAGAAGAGTAAGTGAGATATTCTGCCGCTTCATTCAAATGCTTTGGCACAACTAGCTCAAAGTAGCAATAAGCATGGAAAACATGATAGCCGCAACTGTTTCATTCAGATTTCCTGGTTGTAACTGGCTCCACAGCAGAGATAGACTCAAAAGAAAGCAAAAGGGTAATTACAAAACAAAATAATGATATCCGAGGCAACAACCCTGGAACCACCTGATTTCTATACAATGGGACTGACTCGACACAACAAGACAGACCCTTAAGCAAAAAGACTGACTCAAGACAATGAGACAGACCCTAAAACGAAACAAAGAACTAACTCGACACCCGAGCCGGAAGTTACAAAACTGCATTCGCAAATGCTCCCAACAGTGCGTGCCAAACGCCACATCTGAAATACACCGAGCGCCGCCCGCAGGTGGTCTACCCTTGATCACATACTCACAGTATCCTTGAAGTCCAACAGCTCGGTGGTAACAGACTTTGCTGAGGTAGGTGGGAGGATGACCTCATTGTCGATCAAATCTTGCACTTCGTGGCGAAGGCGGAAACAACCGTCAGTGTTGTGACCGGTTTGCTGGTGGTATGCGCAGTACAAGGCAGCATCATGTGTAAGAAGGAGATTCTTCGAGAGGGGTCAAGGTTTGAGGGGTTTAAGATGCCCCTTTTTAGCCAAAATTTGAAATGCCCTAGACAAAGGCATGTAGAGGACATGAAAGACTCTGCGCCCTCGAGGAAGATACTTCGAAGTCTGAGGATTCTTGCTAGATGCACTGGCGAAAGGGTCGGCAGGCACTGCCTTGGCTTTCTGATCTTTTCCCAGCACAGGGTTGGGAGCGGAAGGAATTGTTCTGGCATGACGGGGCCTATCCCGATTTTTCGCCTAGCTTGAACTGCCTTCGGCTGGAGTGGGGAAAGCATCATCCACAGTTTTAGTCATGACTACTAGTATTTGTTGCTTATTCATCCCCCAGGCTTTCAAAGCCTCGACTGCCCACAACAGTTGTTCAACGGGATCAGCATCTGTTCCCACTTTATTCTTACCTCTAGCCTCAGCCTGATCGAGGGTTTAGGTTACTATATCAGAGTAGAACCCGGTTGTTGTTGACATGTCATTGCCATAGCTGGAGACAACCTCAGGTTGGCTGAGCTCGATCATAATTCATCCTAGTAGCGGGGGCTCTTGTGGTATGAAATTCCCGGCATATGGTGCAGCTGGTGGCGAAGCTGACATTTCATAGGCGAGATCAGCCACAGACCTCTGGAGGTCACCAATCATTCCCATCAACTCAAACGTGGTGGGCTCACGATCTTGAAACAACTGGGGTGTCCAAATCAGGAGTGCGACAGGCGACTTGGGCGGATGCGGTAAATCGACATTGGTCTCATCCTGCAAGATGATTCCTTGGTCTAATGCGGCTGCCATAACCACAATTTCCTCTGAACTTTGGGTCATCATAAGTCTGTTGAACTTGAACGGTGACCGATGGATCAGATATCTGTCTTGCCTCAGCAAAGGAGAACACTGGCTATTCTGAACTAACTCTCTGAACTGAAAGAGAAAACATGCAGCGCTTCCGCCTAATCAGAATAGACACAAGCATAGCTGAATAACTGTACTCTACTACTGATCACTATTCCCCAAAATCACTGCCCCAAAACTGAGTCTGATACCCGCGGATATAACTGATTCTCAGAATACCGATACTGGTGCCCTCAGGCCTGGTATTCGAACTTGCAAACTGACATGCGCATTCCCTGTAGAGATACACTCTAAAAGCACATAGCGAGTAAATGAGAGCCAAAACACCCCTATGTTGGGGTAGGGTTTCCTTGTCCTATTTTGTGAAGAGCTAGGGTTTCACTATGCACGCAGCGGTTTCAAACAACCTAACATCGGGTAAGCAACCTGTCCTAGTTTGGAATGGTCACTACGGATTCCGAATATGCACTAGGTCGAATGGTCAAAAGGGTGCCCTGGTAATAACCAGGGTTTGTGTTCCCATCGTGGCAAAGCCCGTAACCGGTCAGCCTTATGGCATGCTTCTCGAAACGAGCCTCCGGCAAACCGTTCAGGAATAGCAGACGGAAAACACTGTGACTTAGGCACATCAATGCACATGCAATGCAAAGAAACACATAAGTATAATCAAAATAGGATATCATGAGCTCGAGTCAAGCTCTCTAACTCCCCAGCAGAGTCGTCAGAAACTGTAGACGTCCCCGAACGCCCCGGGAGGATGAGTCCCGTTCTGTTCGTCTGTGGGTCACTACAGGTCGGACTCTCAAATTGTCATGGTTCTAAATCTGAACCAAAGAGTCCAAATCTGGCAAATCGTTTTGAGTAAACAGATTTTTAGAAAGAAGTGCCAAACATGGACTGCTTTGCCAGATACAGAGTTGCCACCTAAATATTTTTTATGAGGGAATTTAGGAAACCCTAACTCATTGCCTAAGGCCACGTGTCTGTCATCACAAAAGTTGCCTCGGCTCGGGAACTTGGGTACGATTGGGGAATGTCATCTATGAGCACCCCCGCTCGCCCGATCAAAGATCGGCCTCTACTAAGCATGATATCTTTTTTTTGAAAATATTACGTGTTCTTATTCCGGTTATTAGCCTAGATTTACTATGTTATGAGCACAACAAACAAGTATAGACTGGGTCGCCTGAATTGGAACGAAACATTTCATGTTTGTTTGTTTGAAAATGGTTTGATGATGCTACCCGTAAGTAGGTTAAAACATAGATTTCAATGAGTTGTTCCAACTCAAACAATCCAACCTTCACCCACAGGCATTCAGGCAGTAATATCACATAAGCACATATCCACATGGTAAGCATGCTGTCATGTTAACATTTACACTCATGCGAGATGCTAAAGCATAAATACTTATATCGTACTGCGTGCCAAAACAATGAACTAGTCAGCAATCATGCATGATCCTAGTTCAAATTAACAAATGGCTAATGCATCGCATACAGAATATCATTAGAACAGGCTCGGCTAATCTAAGAATGACATGTGAAATGCAACAACTCGATGCACGCATTCAAGTTTGGAATTGAAATACTATGCGGTTAGCATGATGCACTGAGCCCGGTGCATGCAAGACTGATGAATGATGCACGCATGCATAGCATAAGGTATGCTAAATTAAACATGCCCTAATACTAACCATCAAAAGCAGGTAAGTAAAATGGATAAAGAAGTGGGGGTTGGAAGACATGCACACACGTACCCACACTTATTACACATTCGCCCTCGCTCGGAGGGACCAAAAGAATAATACAATTTAATTAACCTACAAGCTAATTAAATAATTTACAAACCACCTAATTAATTAACAAATCAATTAAGGTAAGGAAAGTTGTAAAAGGCCTCGGGGAAGGAGGGATGCATGCATGCTCGAATTGGCTTCGCCCAGAAATCCAATGCCATGTGCAATCTGCCTCTATTTACCCTGCTCTGCTCCTCTGAGACTTGCACAAATCCCAAGGTACACTCTTTGGACACTGTGGAACACCACTGGCCAAGGGGAATCATGACCGGCCATGGCAGGGTGGTAATCGACCATTGGTGTAGCTCTCGGCCACAAACTTTTGGTCGATCGGCACTATATTCAGTCGATCGGCCAAAGCTTCCTGTAGAAACCTGTTTTGACAGCAGCAGAGGGCAAAACATGGCATGGCAATGCATTTCAAGCAATGTTTGCACCAACCACACTCCTTATCATATTCATGACTCAAAGGAGCATGGCACTCGATTCTCGGACCACCAATCGCGCATTTCAATGTGTAATGGCCCAAGGAACCAAGTTGTGCATTTTGATTTCAAATGACATGCAAACCAAATAAACACATAAAGCCCAACCTCTATCATACTCAATTCAAGAGGCAAGGCATGCATGCTCAATGCGATGCAACCTAGGCATGTGAGCTAGTATGCAACATGAGCATGTGGGCAAGTATACAAGCTATCAAACATGCAAAGTATAATCTTAACCATGTAAGCATGCAAGATGCAACATGGACAACATGTTAAGTACAATGCATGCCAAATGCATTACAACCTAAGCATGCAAATGTGTAATGTAATAAGCATGGAACAAGGTGAAATATGCAACAACACATAAGACAAGCATGCAACACATGCGAAGGATGGTCTTAAACTAATTTAGGCAGCCCTCAAACAAGCCCAAAACAGTGGCCAATGCTAAAGAAATGGGTCCAAATGCACATACAAGCATGCATGGATACATGGTTCAAGACTTAAGCGTAATGAAGCAACTTTTAAGCACACTTAAAAGGGACAAACACGGACTAATGGCATGCATATTCAGCTCTGAGAATCATGCTATAAGAGGTTCCAAACCATCAAAGCAAAGCAAGCATATCATGCAACCAAGCCTAAAGCCTAAGACTCACCAAAGAGGCATTGAACTACACTTGGCAAGACCAAACATGGCATGATTTAAACAACTAAAGTTAGAGTTTTAGCATGTCAAAATGAACCTCAAAAACCACTTAGATGGCATCTAAATGACCTACACATAGAAGCATACACAAATGTCCAAACATGGAGCATAGGACAACACCCTTTCAAAGCATTAAAGGAGCATCAAATGCAAGCATACGAGCACCCCAGTAGGACTGAAATGGCATGGCAAGTGGTTCAAAACCACTGAAACAAAGCAAGGATGGCATGCTAGAGGGGTCAATGCTCAAGGCATACAAGAGGGATTACATGGTAGCTACACAAAGCGAAGCATGGATGACCCGAATGACTAAAAACAGACCTCAAGCACACTAAAACAAGCATAAAAGCTTCACAAAGGTAGGCCAAAACACATGAGCATGGTAGTCTAAGTGCTATGTACATGTTAAGGCAAATCATGGCATTACAAGACATGTATGCAAGGAAAGCATGGTGTGTCTAAACCAAGTAAAAACAGTGCTATATCAAAACAAAATAAGCACAAATAACACTTAAGACATGGCCAACATGAACTTAAAAAATGGTGCTTACACATGAGGCAAACATGGCACTTTTTGAAGGCCACAAGGAGAGGGGATGGCCCTCTCCTCCTTAGGACCTTAAAACCCCATCCTCACCACTGAAATCTCTCAAGATTTCAGTGGTGAGGAGGCCCAAACAAGGTGGTCCCGGAGCTCACCAAAATAGCACTAAAATAGGGCCTAACAAGGCCTAAGAGGGGTCAAACAACCCCAAAGCTCAAAGCAACCTTAAAAAACTATTTTAATCAAGTAAAAACAAGACTTTTATATGTTATACACTAAGCTTGAAACAGCAAGCAAGGTAGACAAAAAGACTATGCAAAAATGGGGTAAAAAGGGCAAGAATCTTACCCTTGAGGACCTTCGTCGCAAGGATCACTCCAGCAGCTTTCTTAGCTCCAAAACAGCTCAAGAACTTCAAGGACAGCCCCCTAATGCCTCAACAATCAGGGTAAGGTGTAATGGTAGGTGTCCTAGTGCAAAACTAAGGACAAACACACACTTAGAGCAAAAGAGAGAGAGAAATAGAGGATCACTCTTGCAAAGCTTACAAAACAAGCTAAACAAGAGTGAAATCCCTCTATACACGTGTATGAAGGGGGTGCAAAGTGGGTGCCAACTAGCACAGCTGGCACAAAATATCTGCCAAAAGCAAATAAACAGTGGTCGGCTAGCCAAAAATGCCAAATTGACCAAAACAATGGTCGGTCGGCCACAAAGATTGCCGGCCGGCCATCACCAATGGCCGGTAGCAACAAAACATGGCCGGTGGCCTCAAGCCATGGCCGGTGAGGTGTGGGGGTGGCCAATAAGCCATTCCCTATCCTCCAAAGCAAAAACACAAGTGTTTGGTGCAAAACCAAGCACAAAAGAAACAAGTCGAGCAATCCTGAGGCAAGGCGCGTGGCCGAGACCTCTGAGAACTCAAGACGAACACGGACATGGATGATCACCGAGTGTTCAAACGGTGACGCCCAAGTCTTAAGGACGGTCAAAAATGGGGTGTCTACAGCGGGCTTCTCATCCATTAACATCAATAGATTCACGTTAAGGATTTACACATGGGAATCAAGTTTTTGTACCTCCATGGATCGTCGATCTTGAGAGGAGTCACTCATAATCTTGTACTTTCTCCCTTTGCCGTATTTGGCACCTTTCAATATTCCTTATTTTTCGGTCCTAGGTGTTGTTCTATCACTACAACGAAAAAGGATTTTCACGGTGCGCAATGCACGCCGTAAAAACCCTTCTATGACCTGCAGCTCGCATCATATTATGACCAATCATGAAAAGTCATTCACTTTCAACGACATGCTTCGTGCGCCGTTAAAAACTATTTAACGACAGATTGTGTGCGTCGTTGTTATTTTTTCTACGACATGCTATGGTACACCGTTAAGAACTATTTAACGACAAATTTTGTGCGTCGTTAATACTTTTTCTACGACTACTTTTGCACGCCGTTAATTGGTGAGACAAATAATGACGTTGATTGCGCACCGTAAAATATGTAATACAACGACTTAATGCTAGTCATTAAATATTTAACACAACAGCCTATTTTGCCCGTCTGTAACATGCCTGAGGGGTACCCGCACGCGTTAAACAGTTCGGATTCCCGAGATCTCTTTGATCTAGTCTCACGAGTGCAATGTGAAACGTAGACGAGAGTCCAGATTTGAAAACTTTTATTGAAAATCCATTTTATTGCAATTTTGTCAAAAATGGGCCGCGTCATCAGATTTCAGAGTCGCCACCTAATATTTTGGGAAATTAGGAAACCCATGACTCGTGCCAAGGCCACTGTTCGTCGTAACCAAGGATGCTTGGCTGGGAACCTCAGGTATGAGAAGGGAAGGTCAATAATGAGCACACCCGATCAAAGATCGGCCTCTACTAAACCATGATATGACTTTTTATTTTCTTTATATGTTCATGTTCTGATTATTGAATAAATCCTAAAATTTACTATGTGAAGCATACAAGTGTATACTAGTTTGCTCAAATTGGCACAATTCAACTTCATGTTTTTTTTTCGAAAAGGGTTTGAATTTGCCACTTGACAAAGTGGGCTTAAAGTTTGTGAATTTGCCACTGCAAAGTGGGCTTAAGACGTACATTTATTGAATTATTCCAATTCAAACAACAAGCCTTCATTCACAGGCATTCATACAGTTATATCAAGTAAGCAAGTAGCCTCATGGTAGAATACTAACACATAGTAAGAAAAACACACACAAATGGGATGCTAAAGCATAAAAACTAATAGATTGATCGACGTCCCTCGAACAACTACAAAACAAAGTTAGTAAAATATGCATGATCTTATATACAGAATCTTAATGCAATTCACTCATGAGATGCACTAAAGATTCGGCTTCTAAAATATGGCATGTGAATCATCTCAATAACATGAGGTAGCGCATAGAATCACAGAAGAATTGATTAAATCCACACATGTAAATGTAGCCAAATCTTAATGCATGAGACATGAATGTAAAAGCATGGATATGCATGGCATGTCAGATATATACATATATACAGTTAGGGAAAGCGAGTAAAGAATGGGATAAAAAGAAGCGGGGTGGGGGAATTATTACAATACTTTGAATATTACAGATCTGAGGGAGATGAATAAAATAAAATCCTCACAAACACTCAAAAGAAAAAAAACAAAATAAAGAGCTTCATCACTGGCACATTCCACTTCTTTTCTCCACTGAAAATTGGGCCCAACATTTTAAACCCCCAGCCATGCAATCAACCAGCAAAGATCCATGACTTCACTCTAATCCAGCCCATGAAACTAAAACAAAATGTGGGCCTAAGACACACCTAGAAACACACAAATAGTCCATATGTAACCATGGGCCCATTTCTTAAAATATCTATATTGTAACCATGAACCCCACCACACAGAATCTTATCTCAGCTTACCATCAATTCAAATTTTCAAATCATTACACATCTGAAATACGTGTGTCGACACCACTCCATTACCTACAATAATAGATACACGCACTGAGCCTTGACACCATGCACCCACCTGCGCCATGCACCTACCAAACCAGGGTCACACCGTCAGCTGGACACGTCGGCGACCTCTGAAAACCCACCAGCAGCCAGCATACACGGCAGTAAACAGCCCGTTGCTGGAAATGAGTCCAACGTGCAATAATTATCACCAGAAGTGTAAATGGAGAAGTGACTCCCGTGGCTGCTGTTGCTGTGATGTGGTGCCTCCCGTGGCTGCTGCTACTGCGGCGTGGTGATGGCAGCGGTGGTGTCTGCGGCAGTGTGCATGTGTATGCATGTGCCGTGTGTATGAGTGTGTCCGTGTGTGTGTTTTGCTCTGTGATGGGTGGTGTGTTTCATGCGAGAGAAAGAGAGAGATCCAGCTTGTGTGTGTGTGTTCAGCCCCTATCCCTGTGTGCTGGGTGTGTGAATCTGTATCAATCTGTCTGCATGTGTGTGAATGTGTATCGACTGTATATGTGTGTGGTGTGTAGCAGTGTGTCATGTGTGTGGGAGAGAGAGAGGTGGCCGTATGTGTGTAGTAGTGTGTGTGCATGGGATCGGAGAGAGAGAGAGATCACAGTGGGTGTGTGTGCTGTGTTGATTATTGAGTGTATGGGCTGTGTGTGTGTGTTTACTGGGTTTGTGTTGTTTGTGCTGTATGTGCCGTGTGTGTGTGAGAGAGAGTGGCAGTGTGTGCAGTGTGGGCATGGTGTTGTGTGGTGGTTATGCTGGGTGTGTGCCCGTGTGCATGGGTCTGCCGTGTGTGCATGTGTGTCTGGGTTGTGTTGCTCTGTGTGTGGTGTGCCATTGTGTGTGCTGTGTGAATGGTGTGAAGAATTGGTGCGAGAATGGAAGAGAGAGAAAGAGAGTTGGATGGAGTGGTTTCAGCCCACATCCAGCTTTACTTTCACCATTTTCTTGTATCAAGAAGCTGCAGCTTAGTTAGAAAATATTTTTGAGAGAGAGAGGGAGGTAGTACCGGAGAGAAAGCTCAGAGAGACCCAGAGAGAGAGAGCCTTTTTGCATGTGTTGTCCTCCCCTCGCCCGTGGCTACTTCAAACAAGTTGGAAAATATAAAGAGAGATTTTTTAACTGTTTATCACCCACCATGCCAACAATCATAAAAAATCCACACCCCTGGTGCCCACAGACCTCAATTATTCTGAAGAGGGAAAGATAGTGTGTTTGTTAGGTGTCTCCTCTCCACCCACTCTCACCTGCCCTCCTCTTTTTTCAATTTCCTCCACCACTTTTCAAACTCACTTCACCGAATTATTTTCCACACAAAACTTATCATCACAATGTCCACTCTGTTCCCCTTTGAATCCAGCAAAAACAAAATCCTTTTCCATCCCAGAACCCATTATCCTCATCTGACCCTCTCTTTTTCTCTTCTTTATTTTCTTTTTCATTTTTTATTTTTTTGTTTGTTTTTTTATTATTTTATATAAAAAACAACTAAAAATGTGTACACACACATAAAATTAGATAAAAAAAATTATAAAGGCAAATTATAAAATACTACAAATTGATAAAATATTAGTGATATAAAATAATTTGACCAAAATAGGTGAGGTTTGGGATTAAAGCTTCAATTTGATTTTTCGGCTGAGAAATTCATAAAATGACATATTCTAATTTTTATTAGCGGGTGGTTAAAAGAAAGTGCCCAAGTCTTAGAGCCGGTCAAAATGGGGTGTCTACAGCAGTACACACTTGTCAAGAGTAGAACACGCAGCCCAATGCTTTTGAAATCTGAACACACAACCCAAGTAGTTGTTGTTGAACACACGGTTCAAACTTTGAGGTGAACACACAGCCCACTGATCTTGAAATCTGAACACACAGCCCAAATACTTGATGTTGAACACATGGCTTAAACTTTGTGGTGAACACACAACCCACTGATCTTGAAATCTGAACACACAGCCCAAATACTTGATGTTGAACACACGGCTCAAACTTTGAGGTGAACACATAGCCCACTGATTTTGAAATCTGAACACACAGCCCAAATACTTGATGTTGAACACACGGCTCAAACTTTGAGGTGAACACATAGCCCACTGATTTTGAAATCTGAACACACAGCCCAAATACTTGATGTTGAACACATGGCTCAAACTTTGAGGTGAACACACAGCCCACTGATTTTGAAATCTGAACACACAGCCCAAATACTTGATGTTGAACACACGACTCAAACTTTGAGG
>NW_021025923.1:27623-62788 GCF_004153795.1 Camellia sinensis
GTTCTGAATCTAATCTCGCAAAGTGCAATGCAAGACCGATAAAGCACCAAAGAATCCATATCCGACAAATCGGTTTTGGAAAACTGATTTTTAATAAAGAAGTGTCAAACATGGATTGCTTTGCCAGATACAGAGTCGCCACCTAAATATTTTATTTTGGAAAAATTTAGGAAACCCTGACTCATGCCTAAGCCACGTGTCCGTCATCACCAAAGTTGCCTCGGCTCGGGAACTTGGGTACGAGAGGGGAAGGGCATGCAATGAGCACCCCCGCTCGCTCGATCAAAAGATCGACCTTTACTAAGCATGATATTTTGTTTTTGAAAACACATGTGTTCTTATTCTGTTTATTAACCTAGAATTACTATGTTATGCGCACAACAAACAAGTATAGACTAGATCGCCTAAGTTGGAACAAAACATTGCATATTCGTTTGTGAAAATGATTTGAAGTTTGCTACTCGCAAGTAGGCTAAGACGAGGATTTTGATGAATTATTCCAATTCAAGCAATCCAACCTTCACCCACAGACATTCAGACAGTTATATCAGTTAATCAGTTAGCCTCATGGCAAGCATGCTTTCATGGTAATCAATAACACACATGCAGTATGCTAAAGCGTAAACACTCACAGTGTACTTCGAGCCAAAACAGAGAACTAGTTAGAAATCATGTATGATCCTAGTTCATGTTAAGATGGCTAATGCAACACATGCAACTAAGATAGGCTCGGCTATTCTAATCATGTCACGTGAAATGCAACTTGGTACATGTATTCAAATTGGAATTGAAATACAATGCAGTTAGTATGATGTGCCGAGCTCGGTGCATGCAATACAGATGAATGATGCACGCATGCAAAGCATAAGGATGCTAATCGAAATATGCCTTAAAACTAACCATTGAAAGTTGGTAAGTAAAAGGGAGAAAGAAATGGGGATTGGAAGACATGCATCACACACATGCACGCTTATTATAACAATTGGCCCTCTCGACGGAAGGACCGAATAAGAAGCTAACTAGCTCACCTAAGCTAATTAAGCTAATTATTACAACACAAAACTAGCTAACCAACAAGCTAACTAATTAAGCTATTACAACACAAATTGAACAGTTAAACACATTAACTAAATTAAGTACAAACCAAAGCGTAAGCTAGCTAAGGAAAGTAGTAAAACAGGAGCCTAGAGGCGATAATTGTATGCATGCCCGGTTGCCTCGTTCGGAAATCCGTCGCGATGCACCAACTTGCCTTTGTTTGCAACTGTTCTCAGAACTTTGCACCAAGCTCCAGAAAGCTTCCAACTCACCTTAGAGACCTGTAGGAGGGCTTCCGACTAGTTGTTGATGCTTCCAGCCATTGGCCGACCACTTTTTGTTGCTGCAGGCCAGAAAAAGTGGTCGGCTAGCTAGTTTTTGTGGCTGGCCGGCCAGTTTTTGCTGCATTTCTCCAGTTTGCTGCAACAGAGAGCAAGAAAGGGCATGGCAATGTATTTGCAAGATATGTGTGCGCAACCACCCTCCCTATCATTTCATGAGCTCAAGGGAGTGTAGTTCTCGACCCTCGGGCCACCAATCATGTATTTCACTGCATGATGGTTGAGAAGCCAAATTGCACAATTCAATGTAAAATGAATGCACAAGTAAACACATAAATGCCTATAACTCTATCATGTTGTGATCAAGAGTGTCGGTGACCGAGAATTGAGGCACGTTTCATCATTTCAAGTATGAAACGTCCCTCGTTTCTCATGTTTGGACTAACACCTAATCCAAACACAATGCAAGCAACAACATGCAAATATGCAATGCAACTCAAGCATGTAAACATGTAATGCAACTCAAGCATGCAAAACACAATGTAAGGCGTGCATACGTAATGCAATGCAACATGGCATACTCAATGCAATGTAACATGGTATACACAATGCGAAGAACATGGCATACACAATGCAATGAACAACATGGCATACTCAATGCAATGTAACATGGCATACACAATGCTCAATGGACTTAAACCGAATATGGGTAAACCTCAGTCATGCCCAAAACAGCGGCCATAATGATGAAACTAAGGCATGAAGTATAAAGTAAATGCATGCACAATGCAAGGGCCCATCAACTAGGCCTAAGAGCACAACTCTCAAGAGTGCTCAAAGAGTGACAAATGTGGAAGTGTAACAACACTATAAGCTATGAAATTAAACAAGAAATGATGCCAAATCACTCAAGTAATGTAAGCATGGCAGACTAGGGTCTTTAAAGCATGAAGCTAGTAAAGAGGACTACAAAGGGGGCATGCAATACATGGCACAAAGGCATGAACCAGCCATGGATAAAGTTTAAGTAGGTCTAAACAAAGACCATAACATGCTAAGATGGGGGCTCAAGGACCTAGGCAAGATGACATACAAGCTAGGCCATAAACAAGGCAACAATGCATAACACTCAAAGGCACTTAAAGAGTGAATGAAGTGGGAACATGGCAAGTCTATATGCTCTGAAATGTCATGTTAAAGGATGCCAATTCATGTACACAACACAAATGAAGTATGCTATGGTGCCCGAAGCTTGAAGCTAGCATAGGCATTTGTACTACAACTATGCAAAACATGAAGCATATGGTCAAGGAAACCCAAAAAAGTCCTAGAACATGTCAAAATGAGTCTAAAACATGTATGGAAGGAGGCCAAAATAAGCTAGCATGAAGAGCATAAGGCATGATATATGCAAGGCAAATAAGGTGGATTACACTACACCTATCAAGGCCAAGCATGAGATGGCTTCGCCACCAAAAATCAGAGTTATAGCATGGAAAAATAACCCCTAAAACACATTGAAATGATAGCTCGCAAGCTTAGGCATGAAGGCATACGCAATGATTCATGTTTAAGGCATAAAGGGCAAACCCTCCAACGCATTGAATGGGTGACAAATACAAGTGTATGACCATGAAACATGTACTAAAATCTCATAACAAATGATGGCAAATCATTCAAAATGGGCAAGCAATGCATGCTAGTGGACTTGATACACAAGGCTAACAAGCTAGAATGCACTATAGCTATACAAAGCATGGCATGCATGACCAAAACAATACAAATCAGAGCTAGAGCATGTTAAAACATGGACAAAATCTTCTTAGAGTTAAGCCAAAAGCATGCTAGAATGATAGCCTAAAGCATGGTACACATTAAGCTAGATCATAGAATTGCACTACAAGTGCATGGAGCGTGCAAGGGGCCATTAAACCAAACCTTAACAGAGGTAAAACATTAAAAACATCACCAAGAACATGCTGAGATGGACTCAAAACAAGCTAGAATGACATGCTACTTCACGACGCATACAAGACTAGTTTATGAGATTTACACTACAAGTGTATTAAGAATGCATGAGGTGCTCAAGACAACCAAAAACAGTGTATGCCATGTTGAAATAAGCCCAAATACATGCTAAGATATGGCCAACATAAGCTTAACAAACATACTCAAACATGAGGCATTCAAAGCAAGCATATAAGACACAAGGAGAGGGGATGACCCTCTCCTATTTGGGACCTCAAAACCACCTTTCCACCACTGAAAATCCTCTGGATTTTAGTGGTAGAAAGGTCATGCAAAGGCTAAAAAAAGAGCCAAAAGGGATGGCTCAAAATAAGGCCTAAGAGGGGGTAGACCACCCCCAACACAAAAGTGACCTTAAACAAACATTTTAAGGACTAAAAATTAGAACTTTTTTCAGTAGGAAGTTAAGTTAAAACACCATGCCAATAGGTCTAAAAGCTTAAGCAAAACAAAGGGTTAAAGGGCTAGTTGACTCACCCTTGTAGAACCTCTTCAAAACCACAACTCCAGCAGCTTCTTTGAACTCAAACCAACCCAAAAACTCCAAAACAAACCTCAAGAAGCCTCAGCAACCAAAGGATGGTGTTTGAGTGTGGTAAAACTACAGTTTTGAAGCACAAAATGAAGAACAAGAGCAAGATAGATACAAAGATGTATCTATATCTTCCAAGCACAAACTTCTGAACCTGGAGGAGGAGAGGGGAGGTTCTCTCTTATAGAGAACAAGAAACAAGCTTGTTGGACAAGCTTTGGCCTCAAAGCCATCCCTCCATACGTGTATGGAGGATGACTTCTGTGCCTTCCAGCTGGCACAGCTGTACTGAAAATATCTCCATAAATGTGAAGAAAAGCAGCCGACCACTTGAAGTGGTCGGCCAACTACTTGAAGTGCTCGGCTGACCACCACAAGTGGTCTCCCAAGATGAAAACTGGTCGGTCATGGTGGGAGAGAGTCTAAAGCATGAAAACAAAGTAGTGGTGTGGTGGCCGACCAGAAAAGGTGGCCCAAAGACCAAGGAGACCAGTTGGCAGACCAGAAAACTGGCTTGCGGGAAGAAAAGTGGTCTCCAAAGGGAAGAACTGGTCTCTTACCCTTGTACCACCTTCCAAACAAGGAAAACAAGGTTTGTACCAAAAACAAACCAAAACAGATGCAAGACGAAAGTTCGGGAGGTAAGGCGCTCAGCCGGAAGCCTCGAAAACTAGTCTACGGGCACCAAAAGTGGTCTCCCAGACCATAGTGTCCCTTTAGGCAGAGGGAACAAGGTGTGGTTCAAAAACCAAGACAAACGGAGAACGTTAAGCGGTCCTAAGACAAGGCGTGCGGCCGAAGGCTCCGAAAATCAAAAACTAGTCTCCAAGCGTGAAAAGTGGTCCACGACCACGAAAAGTAGTCTACGACCACAAAATGGGGTTTACAAGACCCCTCCCTCCCTCTAGGGAAGGAAAACAAGATTCGGTCCACAAACCAAGCCAAAGCACAAAGAGTTCAGAGGCCCAGAGGCAAGGCACTCAGCCGAAACTCCAGAAACTCGAAACGAGCACAACATGCACAATCACCGAGTGCTTAATCGATGACGTCTGAGTCTTAACGTCGATAAAAAATGGGGTGTCTACAAAGCCAATGATTTAACAGAAAAGAAATAATACTATTAGTTCAGCAATAGCACTTACATGCTTAAGCCCTTATGTAAATGGTTCACTTCATGTGATATGTGGCACTTCAATGCATACACCGATTCCATCTCTAAGCTTTCTTCACCACTTTCTTCGCAATGCACCCTAAACTCACATCACCACCAAGAAATAAATATCCAATAGAAACACTTGTCTGCTAGAATTTTCATAGCCATAGAAATAGAAACCCAAAAGATTTAAAGTGTTGCTGTTGTAGCATAAAGGCACAAAACAATAGTGCACAGTCTAGTCGAACACCAGACAAGCAAATATTTAGATTGTAATACAAACCCATAAAACCACTCTATCTACTCTCCAGGGAAAATGAAAAGGAGAAAATAGTTTAAGCTCTCACTATTAGCATTTAGCAGAAGCCATATTCAATAGATTGTGACTTTTATTAGTTTCATTAATTGAAGGGAAAAAATGCAATTTTTAAAATGTCATTTCCTTTCCAAAATATTTTGAGATTTTCAATCCAGAACTGAAAAAAAAAAGTTCCCTTTTCCTTTACTACACTTTTTTTGGGAACAACTTTCTCACATAAAATTCTTGACAAAATGCAGTTTTTAAAATGTCATTTCCTTTTCGAAATATTTTGGGATTTTCAATCCAGAACACGAAAAAAAAAGTTCCCTTTTCCTTTACTACACTTTTTTTGGGAACAACTTTCTCATACAAAATTCTTGACAACTAAACGGAACCTAATTGGCGAGTAGGTGAGAAAGAGTACTACTGTAATATAAAAAAACTATGTACTCACTCGTTGGCGTTGGCAACATTTGATGGCATTCACTACCTTCACTATAATGTATATTGGCACAATAATTCCAATAGTTCGCAAAAGCAACAACTGCCATAGAATGTAACAGAGTGAGTTTTATATCACAATGAGTCTCATAACTGTCAATATTCTACTTTGTCTGTGTGTGTGTCAATATGAACTAAGTATTGTCTTACTAAGAACAATGGGAAAGTGTTGTCCTGTGCTCCATTAACTAATATGGGAAGAGTATGCCGTAAGATCAGAAGAACCATGAACTGCAGACAAGAAATGAGAGAAGCTGTCAAAATGCTAACGTCAAAATCAAGTAGCCAAGGAGACATATTTCCCTGCTTTAGATATTGCTATGAACAGAATATACACAAGCACTCACACACCCAAAGAGAGAGAGAGAGAGAGAGAGAGAGAGAGAGAGAGAGAGATCACAATTGCAGCAACAGAACGACAGCAAAACAAGCTTCTTTATTCAAAAGCTGCATACCCATCATAGTCTTGATCAACAAAATCAGGCTCAATTGTCACCATATCTATAAAGCAAGGGTCCTTCAGTTCCCTTTTGGAGATCTCCCAATTTTCTCTGATAAAAACATTCGAATCATAGACTAAATCTAACAAAAACGTATGAAAATGAAATATTAAAAACAAAAAAAAGAAACTTGAATCATGAAAGTACCTAAAATTCATTGGAATACTCCCAAGTTGAAATATAGGAGAAGGTGTTGTATAGCCTGGTTTGAATGGCTGCAATGAACATACATTTGGCAATAAATAAACTAGCAAAAAATGAACAAAGACTCTGTTGAAAAAAATTTCCAATTTGACAGAGGAAACAATTGTATAAAGAAATAGTTCCCAATGTAAACTCAAAACAATTTTATAAAAAGAAAAAACACATTCATAAGATTAAAAGCAGAATTGAAACGGAATTAACCCACCTGGTGACATATCTCACACACAGTGTCACCTTTCTTGTTACACCATTTTTGTATGCATCTGTGATGAGCATACTACAAAAATCAAGCAGAATTGCTCAACAGAGAAATTGAGGGTACTATTGGGTAATGCATTGAATGAAAAAGGGACAAAAAATCTATTTCCCTATCCTCAAATACCAAGCCACCGACAAACTAAATTACTCTGTTGAAAAGAAAGAAAATGAATCCAAAGCCTGCGAGCCCTTGAACAAGTACTTATGAATTAAATTAATTCAATCATAGAGCAAAGGAAAGTATGAACATGATGAATACAAAAGACAACATAACAATAACACCACCACCAAATAAATTCACAAAGGAATGTGAATTTGAGTTGATAAAAAACTGTAATTAACTTTGTAATCCTGAGCAAAGTGTCCACAAATGACCTTAACTTGAACTACAGTGGAACCAACTAAAATTATAGACAATCAAAACAAAACACCAGCTTTTATTTTTTATTTTTATTTTTCACAGAAGAAGGGAGGGAAACCAGAGCTAAACTTGATAATAAAAACAACAAAAAAGAATGTTCAGAGTCATCACTTAAAAGCCCATCCGAAAAATTCAAAACAAACTGAAGAAAAGGGAAAAAGAAACAAACAGAAACCGTTTGAATTACTTTCCAAACTGGATTGGTCCTCCTCTTCATTTGGGTAGTTTCATAAATTTTCAAAGCACTTTACAACCATAGCCATAGAGATAGACAAAGAATGAGTTTGATGGTATACCCAATCGATTTGGAATTCGATTGATTCGCATGAGAAATGGAAGAGCTCACTTAGGACGATGAGAACAAAGAATGAGTTTGAAAAAAGAAACATGGGAACTGAGTCAGCTAGGTATAATTATTTTGGGGAAAAAAAAATTGGCGCCCCAAATTTCATTATGGTGCTTTTTTTTTTTTTTTTTCATTTATTTTAAAATTTTTATTAAATCATTGTTATTACCATTCACGGCCTACGCAATAGACACGCCGTGGTTGGAAAAGTATTTACGACGTGCAAAAAAAACAAGTCATAAAAGTGAGAAATTACGGCATGCATTTATTGTATGCCGTTGATGTGGTGCCGTAAAAAGTCAATTTTTTTGTAGTGTATGAAATACCTTTGCTGCAAAGCTTAATCGAAAATTTATTAGAACCATAAAATTAAAGGTATAAGATGGTGAAATGCATTGAGAGATATCTTGACTATTTAACAGACTCGCACTAAAATAAGAGGAAGGCAACCGACAAAAACAGGAAAATAAAAAAAGTTAAGAAGATCTTAACTAACCAAAATAAACATTGAAAGACCCACACTGCAACCAAGCACGGAATTAGGATTTTATCATTGTAGGGGCCAACAGGCAAATAATATTTTTTCACCATATAAACAAACACACATATATTTATAATACAATATGTAAATTATATATACACAAAAAAAAATTCAAATATCATAAAAACAATCTCTAATAGAATGGATAAATTTTTTGATAAAAAATAAAAAAGAGAATGTAAGATGAGAGAATAATGATATGCATATTTTACATTAAGAGACTAAATAGGTTAAAATAGCCAATAAAGAAAAATGTCACATCAAATCTATATCATTTTACTTTTTCTTTCACAAACATCACATCCAACTATAAAAAAATCTAACAATTTTTCAAAATACAAAAATTTTAGCCTGCTAAAATAGTCAAAAACTAAAATAGCCTACTAAAATAATAACTTCCCAAATACCCACATAATCTTCTCTTAATTTCATCTTGGCTGCAAGTCTGGAACATCAAGAACCACCACCAATAGGTTGTAGCAGCATCCTAGTTGCACCCATAAATTCTTTCTTGTGTAAAGCCGCCTTGATAATATCTTCATAGCTGGACATCACTACCTTTGTAAAATGAATAATGTTATATGCATCAATTTATGTATTAATTAATGTATCAATTGATGATTTAACAAAATTTAAGAAGTTTTTAGACTTTGTAATGTAATTAATGAGTGGAGTTAATAATAATGTTATAACTAATATTGATACACTAATTAGTACACTAATTAATATATGTAGTACTACCGTTATAAAATAATTTATTAGGATAGCCAAAAGCAAACCCACAACACCTCCATAATAATCGTCAAATACCATATTTTCCAAAACAGAGCATCACCATTTTTCTTCTATCCACTAATTTACTCGTATGTTCCACGCTAGTTCTCTCACTCCTTTATATCTCTAGATTTCTTGTTCCTTGGTTTGCTTCAGAAATCTGCACATCCACGAGGAATTTCTCGATCTCCATCTTTCCAAATCGAATTCTTCAATTCTTTGGTTTTGATGTTTTGCTAAGTTTGGTT
The DNA here is from genome assembly GCF_004153795.1 of Camellia sinensis. Lineage (NCBI taxonomy): Eukaryota > Viridiplantae > Streptophyta > Magnoliopsida > Ericales > Theaceae > Camellia > Camellia sinensis. Next base: position 36,750 of record NW_021025923.1, read on the forward strand.
TTGTTGTTCAACTTGATCTCAATACACTCTTTAAGGAACATTATGTCTTCTCTGTTGTGCCTAGGAGATAGAAAACAATCACACAAGCAAGAACACACAAAGATTTACGTGGTTTAGCAAATCGTCTACATCCACAAGCAGTGGATTTCACTATAGAGAAATGCACAGATTACAACAATAAAGGAGGAGGAGGCAATATTCTCATTCTATCACACTCACACTCACACTCACACTCACACTCACTCAGTTGCTTACACTTTGTCACTCTCACACTCTCTGATTTCACCACACAAAACTCCTCTCATTCACTACCTATTTATAGATCAATGGGCGAGCCAAGCTGCCGACTTTATTGAAGGCAACCACCAACAACCAACAAGATTAGCCACCCTACCTTAAGTAACTCGGCTGAAAATGTCTAGCTTCTTCATTTTTTTCTTCAATCAGCAGCCATTGTTGACAAAGCAAACAAAGCAAATCTGAGCCAATCTTCAACAAATCTCCATCTTGGTGAGGATTCTCTATCCAACATAGTGATCGATCAACACTACCATGCACCCGAAGGTGCTTAGTTTCAAGAGATGTTGACCAAGTCCAAACAGTGTTGGAACTTGATCCCAAAAACCACTTTTGTGAGCATATCGGTCGGATTATCTGCACTGCTAATCTTTTGAAGCAGAATATCCCCTTCATTCACAATTTCTCGGACAAAATGGAAGTGGACATCAATGTGCTTGGTGCGGGAATGATGAACCTGGTTTTGTGCCAAACAAATGGCACTCTGACTGTCACAATACACCTCAACGTGCTTCTAAACAATACCCAAGTCCTCAATCAACCCATGTAGCCAAATAGCTTCCTTAAAGACTTCTGTCCCTGCCATGTACTCTACCTCTGTAGTAGACAAAGCCACCGTTGACTGAAATGTTGACCTCCAGCTTACCGGCCCTTTAGCAAGTGTAAATAAATACCCTGTCGTTGACTGGCGTTTGTCCAAGTTACCAGCATAATCTGAGTCCACATATCTAACCATATTCTGTCCGAGTCTATGATCTCTCGAACTTCAAACCCATATTGTGCCATGTAAGTACCTCAAGATCCACTTCACTGCCTACCAATGACATTTTCCTGGATCATGTATATATCTGTTTACCATACTCACAGCATGTGAGATGCCAGGCCTTGTACAAACCATAGCATACATTAATACACCAACTGCATTTGCATATGGAACCTGTGCCATATGCTTTTGTTCTTCTTCTGTGCGTGGAGACATTGAAGCACTAAGCTTGAAATGAGGGGCAAATGGTGTACTCATAGCTTTTGTTTTTCCATTTATGCCAAATCTGTCTAACACCTTTTTCAGATACTGCGTTTGTGTCAGACAAACCTGTAGACACCCCATTTTTAACCGACCTTAAGACTCAGACGTCATCGATTGAGCACTCGGTGATTGCACATGTTGTGCTCGTTCTGAGGTTTCGGAGTTTCGACTGAGAGCCTTACCCCCGGACCTCGGGACCCTTTTGTGCTTCACCTCGGTTTGCAAACTAGGTCTTGTTTTCTCTTTCCGAAGGGAGGGAGAGGTCTCCTAGACCATCTCTTAGTGGCCGTTGGCTACTTTTTGTGGTCGCAGGCCATTGTTCCCGTTTGGAGACCAATTTTCGATTTTCGGAGCCGTCGGCCGCGCGCCTTGGTTCGGGACCGCTTAACATTCTCCGTTTGGCACGGTTTTTGGTACACACCTTGCTTCCTCTCTCTAGAGGGACACTATGGCCCGGGAGACCACCTTTGTGGTCACACGCCACTTTGGATGCTTAACGGCTTGTTTTCGGGGCACCCGACTGCGCGTTTTGACCCCCGAACCCTTGTTTTGCATCCGTCTTGGTTCATTTTTGGCATGGACCTTGTTTTCATTATTTGGGAGGTGGTACAAGGGTGGGAGACCACCTTTTCTCCTTGGAGACCACTTTTCTCCCGCCAGCCAGTTTTCTTGTCAGGAAGTTGGTCTCCTTGGTCTTTGAGCCACATTTACTAGTCTCCCACCATACCACTAGCTTGCATTCAATGTGGAGACCATCAAATAGGGCTGCCGACCACCTGAACCTTTTGAACTGGTCGGTCGACTAGGGGAAGTGGTCGGTTGACCACCTGAACTGGTCGGCCTGCTCCCTCCAATCTTGTCTCTGTGAGTTGTTGCTAGCTGTGTCAGTTGGAAGGCACAGACTGCATCCTCTATACACGTGTATGGAGGATCTTTGGCCTTGGTTTTTAGCTTCTTTGAGAAGCTCTGGCCTTGTATCTCTATAATGGAGGGCCTCCCCTTCCTTTGTGAGGGTTCAGAACTTCTTGGAAGGCAAAATATATATCTCCCTCTATATCTCTCTATTTTGGCTCCAAAAAGGGCATTGTTCTTGACCTATTACACACAACCTAATAGCGTAACACCCTCACCTTGTTACCAAGCTGCTGAAGGGTCTTGAGAGAGCTCAAGGGTTGGGTTTTTGGTCCAGAAAGTTGCTGTCTTGCTGAGCTTCAATGGTAACACACTTTTTCCCTCTTTTAAGCTTTATTTTGATCCATCTCTTAGCCCTATTTGAATGCATTTTTGAGCTTTGTTGTCAACTGAAAAAAGTCTTTTTTTGAGGTCTTTTTCATGTTTGTTTAAGGCCATTTTCCTATTGGAGGTCAACTACCCTCTTGCATGCTCTATTTAGCTTTGTTTTGAGCCATGCCATAAGGCCTTTCTATTGATCTTTGCTTGGCCTTTTAGCCACTAAAATCTAGCAGATTTTCAGTGGTTGGCATGTAGTTTTGAGGGGCAAAATCAGAGAGAGGAGACCCTCTCTCTTTTGGCCTTGTTTGTTGGCATTTTTGGCCTTTCAAAGGGGCCTTCATTTGCACACCTCCAAGCCTTGTTTCAGGCCCTTTTCAGTGACTTTTAAGGCCTGCCTAGGCTCTTTCTAGAGTTGGTTTTGTCACCTTGGGTGTGTCTCTTGCATGTGTAGAATAATCCCTCTTATAGCCTATCAAAGGAGCATGACATTCTTGCATGCATTGATCATGTTTCAATGGATTTTTGGGCTTTATTTGGCATGTCATGTCTCTAAATTTTTCTGGTTTAGTGGCCTCTTGAATGCTTCATATGCTTGTAGTGTAATCCATGTTTACTAGCTCACATTACATGTTGTTTTGGACCTTGATTCTAGCATATTTTGGCCATGTTCTAAACTGGTTTTATTCGTGATTTGGGCTACCTTAGCTCTGTTTTGAGGTCCCATGGTCGAATGATGCTTTCCGTGCATGCTTGTAGTGTAATACCCTTGCCTAGCTTCGAGTTTTGAAGCCTCTTGCATGCTTAACCTGAGTTGTTTTCATGTTTTGGCATCATTGAACATGTTATTTCAGAGCTTATACTTGTGCTATATTCCCATGTTTTCCACTCTTTAAATGCATTTGAGAGTTGTGCTTGTATGCCTCATTTTCAGGCTATTGCATGAGCTTCATTTTTGTGCATTGCAAGCCATCATTTTAGTCCATTTTGCCACTATTTTGGGTCTGCATAGGGACTGTTTGGGGCTGGTTTGGTCATTTGGGCATCACTTTGCATACCTCTAGTGTAATATACTTCACTAGTTTCGGTAATTGTGCCATCCAACATGCACTGGGTGAGTTGTTTTCATGATTCGGGACCATCTTGTATGTCATTTCAGAGCTAGAACATGTGTCATTGTTTGCCATATTTCATCATTGTCATGCTTTGGTAGAGTTGTACTTTGTTCCTTAGGCTTTGATCCCTTGCATTGTGCATGCTTGTGTGTGTGTCATTGCCTTGCTTTCATCATGCTTGGCCACTAATTTGGGTGTGGCCGAGGTCCATCCATCTTGGTTTAAGTCCATCTTGCATTGTGTATGCCCTATAGTCCATGTTATCGTATGTTTGATCATTGCATTGCGTATGCCTCGTTCATAACATTGCGTATGTTAGTGCATTGTGTATGCATGCCATATAATCCATGTGCATTGAGTATGCCATTGATTAGTTCATAGCATTGTGTATGCCATTTGCATGCTTGCATGCCATCCCGTGCATTTTCGCATCACTTAGTTGCATTGTATTTAGATCGCATGCTAGAGTTGCATTTGTCAATACATTGTTTGTTGCATTGTGTTTAGAGTAGGGTTTAGTCCAAACACGGGAAACGAGGGACATTTCGTACTCAAAGTGACGAGACGTGCCTCGATTCTTGGTCACCGACACTCTTGACTATCCATGATAGAGTTGTTGGCTTTAGGTGTTTACATGTGTATTCATTTCACATTGAGTTGTGCAATTCGACTCCTCGGCCATCATGCATTGGGATGCGCGATTGATGGCACGAGAATCGAGGACTACACTCCCTAGAGCTTATGCAATGACGGGGAGAGTGGTCGGGCACACATATGTTGAAAATACTTTGCCTTCTCTCTCTCTTGCCTTTGTTGCAGAAAATGCAGAAATCAGGAGAGGAAACTGGGCGGCCGACCAAGTTTTCTGGCTGGCCGACCACCTTTTCTTGTCTTCACCACCAAGGGTGGTCGGCAGGTGGTCTCCCTTGCCTATAGCTAGTCGGCAGCCTTCCAATAGCTTCCCTGGGTGGAGTTTCATTTCTCTGGAGCCTTGTGCAACTTTCTGAAGTCAATTGCAAACAAAGGCGAGTCGAGGCATCGCGATGGATTTCCCGACAAGGCGACTCGAGCATGCATGCATCCTTTATCATTCAAGGCAGAGCTGAGGCAATCCATTTCATGTAGCTCGCATGCTAGTTTATTTGCTTCCTTAGTTAAATTTGTTAATTAGCTAGTGTTGTGTAATAATTAGCTGTAATTCATTATTCATTTGGGTTATGTAATAATTAGCTTAATTAGCTTAGATTAGCTAGTCGGTTGTGTATTATTTATTCGGACCCTCCGAGAGAGGGCAATGTTGTAATAAGTGTACGTGTGTGTGATGTATGTCTTCCAACCCCACGTCTTTCTCCATTTTATTTACCAGCTTATGATGGTTAGTTTTAGGGCACGTTTCAATTAGCATCCTTATGCTCGCATGTTTGCATTCATTCATCTATTTTGCATGCACCAGGCTCGGCGCATCATACTAACTGCATCGTATTTCAATTCTAAGTCGAATACATGTTACCTGTAGCATCTCATATGCCATCTTAGAATAGCTGAGCCTATCATAGTTGCATTCTTGCATGTGTTGCATTAGGCATCTCAGCATAGTTAGGACTCATGCATGTTTTTTACTTAGCTTATTTCTTTGGCTCGGAGTATCCGGTAAGTGTTTATGCTTTAGCATCCTTGCATGCGTGTGAGTGACTGCCATGATAGCATGCTTACCATGAGGCTATGTGCTTATGTGATATAACTGCCTGAATGCTTGTAGGTGAAGGTTGGGTTGCTTGAATTGGAATAATTCGTTGAAACCCGTGTTTTAGCCTACTTGCGAGTAGCAAACTTCAATCCAATTTCAAAGCAAACGGATATGCAATGCTTTGTTCCAACTTAGGCAATCTAGTCTATACTTGTTTTGTTGTGTGCATCACATAGTAATTCTAGGTTAAAAACCAGAATAAGAGCACATGTGTTTTCAAAAACAAGATATCGTGTTTAGTAGTGGCCAATCTTTGATCGGGCGAGTGGGGGTGCTCATTGCACGACCTTCCCCAATCGTACCCAAGTTCCCGAGCCGAGGCAACTTTGGTGATGACGGACACGTGGCCTTAGGCACGAGTCAGGGTTTCCTAAATTCTCCCAAAATAAAATATTTAGGTGGCGACTCTATATCTGGCAAAGCAGTCCATGTTTGGCATTCTTTCTAAAAATCATTTTTTTTTTTTTCAAAAACGATTTGCCAGATTTGGACTCTTAGGTGATTTAGCGATCTTGCATTGCACTTCGTGAGATTAGATTCAGAACCGTGACATTGAGTCCGAACTGTAGTGAGCCCAATGAACAAAATGGGATTTCTCCCGGGACGTTCGGGGACGTCTACAAAACCGTGCCTTTCTTCCTGTGTCTTTTGATCTCTATGCTAAGAATTTTCTTTGCTTCACCAAGATCCTTCATTTCGAACTCTCCTGCCAATTGTGCATTGAGTTTATCAATCTCCACCTTGCTCTTAGATGCAATCAATATATCATCTATATATAAGAGCAAATAAATGAAGGAACCATCAGGAAGCTTACGGAAATATACATAATGATCATACTGGCTTCTTGTGTATTTATTTTTCATCATGAATCGATCAATCGCTTGTACCACTGTCTCGGAGACTGCTTCAACCTGTACAACGATTTCTTTAATTTGCAAGCCCAATCCTCTTTTCCAGCAACTTTGAAACCATCTGGCTGGGACATGTATATCTCCTCTTCAAGATCTCCATGTAAGAAGGCTGTTTTGACATTGAGTTGGGCGAGCTCGAGATCAAACTATGCAACCAAAGCTAGCAAGATGCGAATAGACGTGTGCTTCGTAATAGGTGAGAATACCTCATTGTAGTCTATTCCTTCCTTCTGGGCATAGCCTTTAGCTACCAATCTAGCTTTGAATCTGATGTTGTCTCTGCTTGGGATGCCTTCATTCTTGGTGTAAACCCACTTATACCCAATTGTTTTCTTGCCTTTGGGAAGTTGCACCAACGCCAAGTCTGGTTCTTATTGTGAGGCCCCTGACTTTTTTTTGTAAACCTTATTAGGTCCCTAAATTTTGAATTATTATAATAAAGCCCTTAGTTCGTCGATTAATCACAAATTAAGCCCTAGGACTGAAAACGCATCACGGGCGAATCCATACAAACCCTAATCGATCCTGGAAGCTTAGAAATCACTTCTAACACTCTAATATTAACTACTTAACTCTCAAATTTTAGATTAATTTCTCTAAACCTTAACTTTCAATTTTTACAGTCATCGTTCGGTTATTTACCTTTAAATTCAAAGCAAGATAATACAAACTGAATTATTTTACACTTGAAATAGATACTTTAATTGAACCCAAGCCCGCACATTTTTATTAAATCACAAATTGACCCCAAACAAGTACTATTATATATTTATATATATACACTTTTACCCAAAAATCTTTTTTTATACTGGGCATTCAAAGCTCACGGCGTATCATCTATAAAGATTTGCTATATATATGTGTGTACTTCTAACTAGAAGATATTTACATTAGTCCTAGACCTAACTAGATCATAATTAAATACATCATTAAGGTTCTAATCCTCCTCATTTCATTACATTTAATGTGAAGCCCCGGAAAAATGTATTTTCTTTAAAAATAATAATAATAATAATAATAATAAAAAACCCTTACATTTGCATTATTTCCTTAAAACCCCTCAGTTTTTAAACTATTTCGAATCTTGCCAGATAGCATTTTTAATTTTTATCGGAACAGGAATTACACTAGCCGGATTAGGTTCCCTAACCTAATTTAATTTAATTCTACATAAGTAAGGTTCCAATACATGAGTTTAATTCCAAGCCCTCACTTCTTTATTTAACTTCTAAATTTACCCCAAACTAGTACTTGTACCTTGTACCTTGGTATACCATCAATCTTGCAATATATATATATATATATATATATGTATACACCTTGAGGGATGTGCCCTTGTACCTAAAATTAATAAAAAATAACCCCATCATCCTAGGGAGAAGAGAGGAGCCAATTTTCAATATATATCATCATGATATTCTAGGAAACCCAAACCTAGTACCCTAGACCTAGGTTGTTAATTCCAAAACTAGTTCCTTTCTAACTAGTGTTGCCTAAATCATTGACCAAGCCTCCCAAATCCCTTCCATTTCCTTAGAATCCAAACAAATCCTAACCTTTCCATCCATTTCCAACTAATGGGCTTTTAGGACATTTTACATCAAAAATTGCCTATATATACCACACCCTCCCTAGCTTGCAAACATACACACAACACACTCACTCACACACACATTTTGGTTAGAAAGAGGGGGGAGAGCAAGGAAGAGAAGTCTAGAGAAGAAGAGGGAGGAAGAAAAGAGTTTCTTGTGCAAAGTTGGAAGGTAAGCCACAAACACAACCTTCTCTTCATTTCCTTTTCTAATGCATGTTTTTGAAGATCCTAAATAATGTTTTCCAGATCTGTTATTATCAAGTTTTGATGTTAAAAATACTAAGATTTGAGTATGGAGTCCATCTCTCTTGTATTTTCCCCATTTTGGCACAAACCATCTTCTTTTTGTACGAATCTCTCAACTTTTCAAGGGCACTCTTTCAGAAAAATTTTTTGAGTTAAACATGTGATAGTTAGCATATTTTCCTCACAAAAGAAATGAAATTTTCCCATGGTGGAACCCCCTTTTTATAAATTTTCTTGTTTCGGGCATTCTACCTTAAAACCTGTTTTTTTCAGTCAACTTTCAAAACTTCCAGAAAAATGTAAAAACATATTCTGAACCTCTATTTTATGTCAAAACCTTCCTTAAGGAGTTAGCTTTCAACTAAAATTGGTTTCATCGAAAAATATTGAGTGGCTTGCAAGAAAATCAACTTTTCGTAACAGTCGACAGATCTGGGCAGATTCTGGACAGATTCTGGAACAGTGCTGGACTATTTTCTAAATAACTTAAAATCGGGAAAATCAATCCCATTTCTAAAAAATGTTCTAGGAACTAGATCAAATTCTCTACGAACCATAGGAAAACCGAGTCTGGTGGACGAACCTAAGTAGTTCTTCCATATTAACCTTCATGTGATGTTAAATCTGGAAATTTGTTATGTTTGGATGTTTTATACCCTTGTATTCATGAAAATGTTTAATGGCCTATTATCACATCTTGGCATAATGTTGTATGGGTATGTTATGTTATTTGTCTTCTTGAGGAGGCATGCTTATGTGAATTTTATTTTATTGTTTAGTTGGACTAACTTTGACTTAAAACACTTAATTCAACGGGAAACCTAATTGGGTGGGTATTGGGTTTTCGAACACTTGAGTAATGAAAAGATGAGAAAATGTGATATATGATTTGCTGGGATGCGTTCCCTATTCGAGGTTAAAACTTGCGCAAGTGGTTTTCGGGACCCTTGAACGGAGCGGTTGTATTCGGACCCTAGGTGGTTTGGTGTAAGGAGGGATTCGGGCAAGGCCCTATTTTTACCGTCTCTTTTGAGGCCCTGCGGTTGGCGTTACGCGGTATATAACCGTTGGTAGGTATCCGAGGTTAGTTCTGCAACAAAGCAGCAAAAGAGGGGGCATATCGAATAATCCGCGTCCGATTCTTGTGGTTGGGAGGACGGAATCTCTTTGGGGGATTTCTAGTTACTAACATCTGACTCAACTCTTAATGTATTTATTTTTTTATTGGAGTATCATGCTTTACTACTTGGTGCTATAAATGTGATTGTGTATTGGACTGGGAAAAAGGGGTGGGGTGTGTGTGTGTTTACTGGGCATTCAAAGCTCACGGCGTATCATGCCAGGTGACGAAGCGGAACTCATAGAGGAAGACGACGAGCTGGAAACCTTTGAAGACTTTTGGCTATCTTAGGAATACTAGAAATTTCCTTTTTGTTATTTTGTAAGACTCATATGAAGTTTAAAACTTTCTTTTTGGGATGTAATGTAATGGAACCATCTTTTGAAGCGAGTATAATTGTGGCTGGTATGTATTTATATCCTATGTATGTAGCTTATCGTTGCTTATGAGACCTTGTGCCAATGCCGTGTAAGATCTGTCAAAAAGGTAGTGCGCTGCCTAAGAAAGCTGGACTTAGAAGGGAGGCTATTTTGACTCCTCCAGCGATCTGGGATCTTACTTGGTTATTGACCATAGGACTCACTAGTGACTTCCCTTAACTACAACCTATAGTGTAGAATCGGGGCGTCACACTTGTGAAGTGACCCGATCTCTTCATCCATAGCCTCCTTCCATTTGACACTTTCTGCATTCTGCACAGCTTCTTTGAAAGTGCAAAGAATATTGTCTTCAATGATTGGAAGTGCATAGGCCACCATATCAGTCATCCAATGAGGTTGCTTAGTAACCCTTTTTCATTTTCTGATTGCAATGGGTTTTGACTATTGTGGGGCCTCTGAATCTTCATTCTCATCTAAACTCTCTTCAGGATCTTCTTCAGAGCTATCAACTGAGACTTCTTCAGGATCGTTGACTGGCCGAATAGTCTTTGTTGGATTCTCAAACTCTACTTGCATTGACTTCTTTAATGTTTCCCCATTCTCTTGAGGATTTGGCTGCTTCAGCATTGTAGACTCATCAAAGGTAGCATCTCTTCTAGTGACAACTTTCTTTGATTTAGGGCACCAGAGTTTGTATCCCTTAACACCTTCGCTAAAGCCCAAGAAGACAGCTTTTTTGGCTCTAGGTTCCAACTTAGATTCTGTAACATGAAAATAGGCTAGACCTCCAAAGATACGTAGCTGATCATAATCAGTAGTTGGGGCTCCTAACCATACCTCTACGGGAGTCTTGTCATCTAGTGCTGTAGCAGGTAGTTGGTTGATAAGATGACGAGCATAGTTCAATGCCTCACCCCAAAATGCCTTGCTAAATCTTGAATGTGACAGCATACACCGAACTTTCTCTACTAAAGTGCGGTTCATGCGTTCTACAACTCCATTTTGCTGTGGCGTTCCACTAACTGTGAAATGTCTCACTATCCCTTCATTTCGGTAAACCTCAATGAAGGGATCTGATGTGTATTCGCCACCATTGTCAGATCTGAGCTTTTTGATCTTTTTGCTTGTCTAGGTCTCAATCATTTTCTTCCATGTAAGAAAGATGTCTAATACTTCATCTTTATGTTTCATTGTGTAAACCCATACTTTTCTTGAGAAATCATCAATGAACGACACAAAGTAGTGTTTACCTCCCAAAGAAGCATTCTTGGAAGGTCCCCAAACATCTGTGTGAACGTAGTCTAGAATCTCTTTGGTATGATGAATAGCAGTACCAAACTTGATTCTTGTTTGCTTGCCCAGTACACAATGCTCGCAGAACTCAAGCTTCCCTGTTTTGGCGCCTTTCAACGGTCCTTGCTTTACGAACCCTTGTAAAGTCTTTTCTCTAGTATGCCCTAAGCGCATGTGCCAAAGTCTGGAAGTGTCTCACGTATCATCCTCTGAGCTGGTGGAGACATCCACTCTCCCTGTGACTATAGAGCCGTCTAGGAAATATAAATTTCCCTTCCTAGTACTCTTTCATTGCAACAAATGCTCCTCTAACAACTTTGAGAACTCCACCTTTCACAGTTACTCTGTAAACTTTGAAGTCTAAAAATCCCACTGAGATGAGATTCTTCGTCAAATCTGGTACATACCGAACATCTTCAAGAATTCTAATTATTTTATCATGCATCTTCAATCGAATTGTTCCAATCCCCTTTGTTCTGCAAGCTTGGTCATTGCCCATCAACACAACTCTTCCATCGAACTCTGGTAAGCTCGAGAACCACTGCTTGTCAGGACACATGTGGTAGGAACATTCGAAATTTAGAATCCATTCATCAGACTGTCCAAGTGATAAAACTGTGAAGGCTGATCCTTCACCATTATCTCCATCTCATGCAATGTTCACCTTTTCCTCTTTCTTGTTTTTATTGGGACAATCTTTTGCCCAATGCCCCTTCTGGCAACAAGCAACACACTTATCTTTTGCAAGATGTCTTCTATCTGATAATCTCCCTCTGGATTTTGAGCGAGACCTTCCCCGCCCTGTATATCTTCTGTTATTCGTCCTGCCTCTGACTGTCAATGACTCTGATGCTGAGTCCCTGTTTGCAGACTTATTTTTCCTTTTGAACTCATTATTTACCAAGGCGTTTGAAAACATCAACGTACTTGATCTTTTCTTTACCATACAGTAAAGTGGTGGTAAAATAATCATATGTATCAGGCAAGGAATTCAACAATAACAATGCTTTATCTTCATCATCAATTTGAACATCCAAGTTTTTCAAATGGCAATAACTTTGTTGAAATTGTTCAGGTGTTCGTTCATTGAAATACCTTTTTTGTAGTCGAAACGAAACAACCTCTTATTCAAGTAAAGCCGATTCTCAATGCTCTTTGTCATGAACTTGTCTTCTAGTGCCTTCTAAAGCTCCTTCGTAGTATCATATTCTGTGAAGGCATAATCCTTCTCTTTTGCAAGGCAAAGTTGGATGGAACTGCAGGCCAAGAGATTCACTTTCTCCCATTCTATCTCGTCCAAGTCATCTGGTTTGTCTCCCAGAGTGAAGTGCAGGTTCATTTGGACAAACATATCTTTAACTTCACATCTCCACATGCCAAAGTTGCTGCTACCATCAAACTTCTCTACCTCGAACTTAGCGTGGGACACAGGGGTCCAACAGCCAGAGCTTCTTATAACCGCGGGGCTGCTTGTAGACTCGGTTGATCTCCTCTCTATAGATTCCACCATTGAGACTTTTCAAAAAAAAAAAATCTCCACCATAACAATAGCAGATGCTTGAAATGTCGGAGACAAGACAACTTCTAAGCTTTCGAAAACTTCATTGAAATTTCTGGTCCGAATCTTAAAAAATGAAATTCGCGGTTGTGTCCGGAACGATTGATTTAGCTAGGAAAGCACTTTCTTCACCTCTCCAGAGACTTCAATGAAATTCTCCAAATCTAGGAGTTAAATTACAATTTCCCAAAACTCCAGGGATCTTACTGTAATTAATAGAAGTTTCAGGGGCTAAATTACAATTTTAGCAAGATTAGGGGCTAAATTGTAATTTTAGAAAGATCAGGGACTAAAATACAATTTACCAAACTTTCAGGGGCCTCCCTGCAATTTTAGAAATTTTGACTGACTGGGCTGATGATGTGGCAGATGTGTTGACGTGGCTAACACGTGTGCTGACGTGTTAATGACGTGGCAGTTGAGTTGTTACTAACGTGGCTTCACACGTGTCAGTGACTGGGCTGACACTTGGCGCTGATGTGGCGTGTTGCAAAAATAATTTACAATATTGTTGCTCCAAGGACTTAAACCTGGACCAAGGAAAAACAATGCTCAACCTAAACCACTTGGACAGAGCTCTACTTAGTGTTAGTATTTCCTTCAAATATATATTTGAAGTATATATTTTGCCTCCACAAACTCATCTTCTACCTCTTGCTGTGCGTGGGTCTTCTGATTAAGAGTTGACTTTACGTACCACACTTTGACCGGTGCGTGTAGATCACCCAAAAGTCCGTTTTGGCCGTTTTTGCTGGTTCCAAACTCCTCTCATTGAGAAAGACCGCCTGGTATATTCAGAAGTTGATTTTGACAACTTCGAATTTTTCAGTTTACAGAAAACAAAAGTTACGGATGCTTTGTTTTGGCACAACGATGCTCTGATACCAATTTGTTGTGCCTAGGAGGTAGAAAACAATCACACAAGTAAGAACACACAAATATTTACGTGGTTCGGCAAATCGCCTATGGCCACAGGCAGCGGATTTCACTATAGAGAAATGCACAGATTACAACAATGGAGGAGGAGGAGACAATACTCTCACTCTACTCACACTCACACTTACACTCACTCAGTTGTTTACACTTTGTCACTCTCACACTCTCTAATTTCACCACACAAAACTCCTCTCATTTTCTTCCACAAATGTCAATTTGTAAATCCTTGGCCATTTGAAAGGTTTGTTCTGCTTCGGTTCGAAGGAGATTGTATTCCTTTTCTTCATCTTCATCAGAATAGATCGGATTGTGTATGATATGCTTATTGCATAATCAGATGGTTTTGGAAGAGATTGATGATTGTGAGTGTGGGAGCCAGAAAAACATAGGTACTAGCTTATTGGGCCTAACCCAAACAAAGCTTACAATGGGTCCAGCCCAAACAAATAACACACCCCCCATCTATATAAAATGGGGGGCATCCCAAGTGAAGGGTATGTCTCATCTCTCTCTATAGAACACACACCCCTTCAAATATATATATAATATTTACTTCTTGATTCAATGACTAACTTCATCATCGGAGTACTCCCGGCCGGCAACCCCGGTTGGGTGGCACCAACTATGTTCAGGGTGAAGCTCTTCTCTTCGTTGGATCTCTACAACATCCATGTGAGAGGATATTTCATGGTCTCACAACTGGCGCCATCTATGGGAAACGTCTGATAGAGTTCAACGATGAAGAAAACAAATACCATACTCAAGATGCTCAGATCATTGTTACATGTTATTATAAACATGACCCACAGTTAATCCTATCTTTTTACTCATTGTTTAAATTGATCTTTAAAATTCAATCTTACTATCTATACGCATATACATATATATAGATATACATGTGTATATATTTATGCTCATAGATTTGGTCCAAACATTTATTCAATATAGTCGGCACATACTAAACCCATTGAAATGCCTTTAGTTGGATTCATTTTTGCATTTTTACTCTCTCTCTAAAAATGGGTTTCACTCTTTTTTTTGCTAGCTTCTTTTCGGCATTATATAATGGATTTACACTCTTTGATTCTTGAGATATACTTGCACCATGAGTTACTAATCTAATTTTTGTGGTAGTCAGCTGCTTATAAAGTTCAAAAATTTGACAGTCAGCTAATCAAGAAGTTATTCGGCAACCAAATGAGGATGCATACAAAAGTTGTGGCCATGAAAATTTGTTTTTCGGCTTTTGAAAAAATCGTATATTTTATTCGGCAATGTGAATTCATAGGAAAATTTTATTCGGCAAATATTTCATTACCTTACGTCATATTTACAAGTTCAATTTTTTCCTTACGTCATTACATTTTCAAGTTCAATTTTATTCGGCAAACAATTCATTACCTTACGTCAATTTTATTCGGCAAATATTTCATTACCTTATGCCATTATATTTTCAAGTTTAATATACGGTTGACATTATTCGGTCACAGGAAAATGTTCACAGTTTCACTACCTACATCATGTATTTATTCAGCAACCGTATTCGGCAACATCACTTCCTCAGCCACATTACTCGGCAACATTACTATTGGCTCGTCAACAGTCCGTTGAAGCTTATCCATTAAGTCACTCGGCGACTTCCTACAGTAGCTACCAACTTGTCGACTTCCTGTATATCAGCTCGGACATGTCGTTACAATTCCGTCGACGTATAATCCACCTACAATGCCGAGAACCAAGTTCTATCATGTCCGCCATCCCAGTTTCATCTTACATTGCCGACTTGCCGACCAAGTTTTTCGGCCAGCAAAAGCTTTGCCGACTATGGTTACATACCCATTTTCTCTCTCTACAATTGGGTCTACACTATTCTTCATTTGAATCATTTTTTGGCAATACAACATGCATTACTTGGCCAATCAAAAGGTTCGTGTTGACTAGATGAGTCCAAACCCACCAAAGCGAAGAGCCAAAAAGTAACCAAAGTCCGCCAAAAGTTGCAATATGGACCACATTTTCTGGCAACTGAAATTTCTGACGCAGTCAAACCCAAGTTTTGACCATACCAGCATGAAGTACTCCTTGAGATGAGTACAACGCAACAAACCACGTCGAAATCGGTGCTCAAACAAAGCGATGCGAGCCACTCGAAGTTTGCTCAAAATTCACTTGTGGGAGCCGAATAACACTTTGATCAACGAGAGTAAGACAGGTCGAGCTCGAACGAGACATCTATTCGGCATTTACCCTATCCAGTTGAGGGGCCGAGTATAAGAGCCGACGTTCCTACTAATAAGAGCCGTGTAGGAATGCATTATAGGGGCTGGGAGTGGGCCAAGCTCCCAGACCCAAGGAGAATACTATAAATAGGAGACCTGCAATCTTGGAAAGGTATGTGTGATAATTGTGGTATTTAACTTAGAATATAAGTAATCTAGAGCATGGGATTGACTTGTCCATCAGAGTGCTAATTCTGGTATGCCCGACCGGAGTGTTTATTTCCTTTCAGGTGACTATTGGACGATCACGAGCGCTCCCCAGGATCTGAAGAGTATTTCCAAAAACCACTTCTCCACATCACTCATTTTCGCCGAAGAAGACGAAGTTGGCATGGCCAAATAGAAGAAATCATTCGGTGCATCGTGGCTAAGTTACATCCCATAATAGCCGAATAATCACATTTAAATATATACTTTGCCAAATACTAACTGTAGACCCGAACGCCACAGCCCCCGCACGCGAAATTAGCGCGGAAATCCGTTTTGTTCATTGGGCTTACTACTACAGTTCAGACTCAAATGTCATGGTTCTGAATCTAATCTCACAAAGTGCAATGCAAGACCGATAAATCACCAAAGAGTCCAAATCTGGCAAATCGTTTTGGAAAACTGATTTGTATAAAGAAGTGCCAAACATAGACTGCTTTGCCAGATACAGAGTCGCCATCTAAATATTTTGTTTTGGGGGAATTTAGGAAACCCTGACTCATGCCTAAGGCCACGCGTCCGTCATCACCAAAATTGCCTCGATTCGGGAACTTGGGTACGAGAGGGGAAGGTCATGCAATGAGCACCCCCGCTCGCCCGATCAATGATCGGCCTGTACTAAGCATGATATTTCGTTTTTGAAAACACATGTGCTCTTATTTCGATTCATTAGCTAATCTTACTACATGATGCGCACAGCAAACAAGTATAGACTAGATCGCCTAATTTGGAACAAAACATTGCATATTTGTTTGAAAATGGTTTGAAGTTTGGTACTCACAAGTAGGCTAAATCAGGGATTTGACGAATTGTTCCAATTCAAGTAATCCAACCTTCACCCACAGGCATTCAGACAGTTATATCATTTAAGCAAATAGCCTTATGGTAAGCATGCTATCATGTCAATCAATAACACACATGCATTATGCTAAAGCGTAAACACTCACAGTGTACTCTGAGCCAAAACAGAGAACTAGTTAGAAGTCATGCATGACCCTAGTTCATGTTAAAACGGCTAATGCAACGCGTGTGAGAATGTAACTAAAATAGGCTCGGCTATTTTAGAATGGCATGTGAAATGCAACTTGATAATCATGTATTCAAATCGGAATTGAAATACAATGCAGTTTGTATGATGCGCTGAGCCCGGTGCATGCAAGACAGATGAATGGATGCACGCATGCAAGCATAGGATGCTAATTGAAATATGCCCTAAAACTAACCATTGAAAGCTGGTAAGTAAAAGGGAGAAAGAAATGGGGGTTGGAAAACATGCATCGCACACGCGCACGCTTATTACAACATTCGCCCTCTCGACGGAGGGCCCGAATGAATAATACAAACTGACTAATTAACTAACTAACAAGCTAATTAATTATTACATAACCGAATGAATAACTAGCTACAACTAATTATTACAAAATTTAATTAATTAACAAATTAATTAATTAATTACAAATTTGAATTCTAACTAACAAGTAAGTATTAAAATATGTAAACAATGCTGTTCCAGCGCTGGTTGAAGGAGAAGAGGATGCATGCTCGGTTGCCGTCCTGAAAAGCTCTTCGGTTGCTCTCAAGAGGCTCTATCTGCAGGGTGTCCTTGAGAACTAGCTACTAGATCTTACCAAAACAGTGCTGAGGAGTGCACCAGTGGCCTGCCGGCCATGAGGAGCTTCTGCCGACCCCCCTGCCGACTAAGAGCAGGTATTGCCGGCCAAGAATGAAGGACTGCCGGCCAACAACAAGAGGGTGCCGGCCACTGGTGTGCTGTGACACCAAGCTGCAGCAGAGCACAAAATAGAGAGAATAGAGGGTCTCCCAAGGATATGTATGCACTATGCCACTCCATATCACCTCAAAACATCAAGGGAGAGACATAATCGGATCCAAGACCATCAATCACACATCTCGATGCATGATGGCCAAAGATCCAACTTGTGCAATTCAATATAAAATGAATGCACAAGAAACACATAAATGCCTAGAACTCTATCATGCATCATCAAGAGCTTTGGCGAGCGAGAATTGAGGCGCGTTTCATCACTTTAAGTATGAAACGTCCCTCATTTCTCGTGTTTGGACTAACACCTATTCCAAACAAAATACAACACAAGCATGGCATCCACAATGCAACTCAAACATGCAAACATGCAATGCAACATGAATAACCTAACGAGGCTAATGGCATGCACAACTAGCATACACAATGCAAATGGTGGCATACTCAATGCTATGTGATCTAAGTATGCAAACAACATGACATTCAAAATGCAATGAATCAACATGCAAACAACATGGCATACTCAATGCTATGAACTACATGGCATGCACAATGTCTAATGGACTTAAACCAAAATGGATGGACCTCAGTCATGCCCAAAGTAGTGGCCAATAGTGCTAAAATAAAGGCATAAAACATAAAGCATGCATGCACAATGCATTGGCCAACCAAGGAGGCCTAAGAGCATAACTCTCAAGAGTGCTCAAAGAGTGACAAACATGTAAGTGTAACAACACCAAATGCACTGAAATGAGGTACTAAATGGTGCCAAACCATTCAATCAATCATGAGTATAGCATGCAAAGGTCCTAAAGCGTGAAAGGTAATACAGAGGACTGCAAATGAGGCGTGCAATACATGGTAAGCATGCATGAACCAACCATGGACAGAGCTGAGATAGGTCAACACAATGATCGAAACATGCTAAAGTGGAGGCTCAAAGACCTAGGCATGCAAGCATACATGCTAAGCCAAAAACTAGGCAACAATGCACAACACTCAAAGGCACTTAAAGCATGAATGAAGTGGGAACATGGCATTGCTATAAGCTCTGAAATGTCATGTTAGATGATGCCAAATCATGTACACAACACAAATAAAGCATGCTATGGTGCTCAAAGCTTGGAGCAAGCATAAGCACTTGTGCTACGGGTATACAAAACATGAAGCATATAGCTAAGGCAACCCAAAATAGTCCTAGAACATGTCAAAATGAGTCCAAAACATGCATGGACGTAAGCCAAAACATGCTAACGTGAAGGGCATAAGACATGGTCCATACAAGGCAAATAAGGTGGATTACACTACACCTATTAAGACCAAGGATTGGATGACTTAACCAACAAAAATCAGGGTTATATCATGGCAAAATAACCCCAAATAAGCACTGAAATAATGGCTCGCAAGCTAAGGCATGAAGGCATACACAATGATTCATGTTAAGGCATAAAGGGGAAAACCCTCAAACGCATTGAATGAGTGACAAATGTGAATACATGGACATGAAACATGAACTGAAATCACATTATGAATGATGCCAAATCATTGAAATAGTCCAAGTAATGCATGCTAGAAGACTCAATACACAAAGCTAACAAGCTAGATTGAACCAATGCTATACAAAGCAAGTCATGCATGACCAAGACAACATAAATCAGACCTTAAACATGCTAAAACATGAACAAAGTCCTCTCAGAGCTAAGCCAAAAGCATGCTAAAATGACATGTCAAACCATGATGCTTGTTAGGCTATTTCATGGAAATGCACTACAAGTGCATGGAGCATGCAAGGAGCTATTAAACCAAACCCTAACAGAGGTATGGCATGGTAAAACAACACCAAGAACATGCTGAAATGGACTCAAATCAAGCTAGAATGACATGCTACTTCATAAAGCACACAAGACTAGTTTGTGTGATTTACACTACAAGTGTATTAGGCATGCATGAAATGACAAAACCAAGCAAAAACAGTGGCATGCCACAGCAAAACAACCACAAATACATCCTAAGATATGGACAACATAAACTTAACAAACATGCTCACACATGAGGCATTCAAAACAAGTAAACAAGACACAAGGAGAGGGGATGACCCTCTCCTATTTAAGACTCCAAAACCACCTTTCCACCACTGAAAATCCTCTGGATTTCAGTGGTAGAAAGGTCATGCAAAGGTTGCAACAAGAGCCGAAAGGGATGGCTCAAAACAAGGCCTAACAAGGCCTAAGAGGGGGCTAGATCACCCTAAACGAAAAAGTGACCTTAAACAAACTTTTTAAGCATGAAAAAATAGAAATTTTTCTAGTAGAAAGCTAAGCTTAAAACAGCATGCAAGAAGGGCTAAAAGCTTAAGCAAGAATGGGGGTTTTAAGGGATATAAACTCACCCTTGAAGAACGTCTTTAAAACTGCAGCTCCAGCAAGCTTTTCAAGCTCAAATCAACCCAAGAACACCAAAAACAACTTCAAGAAGCCTCAGCAACACAAGCAAGGTGTTTGAGTGTGTGTTTGTGTGTTAAACTAGGGCAAAGCTACACTTTTGAAGCACAAAACAAGAACAAAGAGAGATATAGATACAAAGCTATATCTATAACTCTCAGCCCATTTTTCTGAACCTCTAAAATGAAGAAGGAGCCACTTTTTATATAGAAGAAAGGCAATACAAAGCTTGTTAAACAAGCTTGAAAAGGGCTTCATCCCTCCATATGGAGGAGGGATGAGTGAAAACCAGCTGGCTCAAAAGATCTGGAGTAAAATCTGTTGAGACAAAGTGTTCTGCCGGCCATCAGTTGTGGCCGGCAGTGCCTCATTGATGGCCAACAGGCTTCATCAATTGCAGGCAGGGGCAAAAAGAAGGCCGACAATGGCAGGGAGTGGCTGGCAGTGCACCAAGAGGAGCAAGCTGAAAGGACCAACATATGGTCCAAAAATGGGGTAGAAAGGATACAGGTTTGGAAAACTCAAACCTGTGACGTTCCGCTGCAAAAGTTGAGTACTCGACAAGCAATCGAACTTGTGGCTGGATGTACCTGCAAGCACAACCAAGTCTTAAGGACGGTCAAAAATGGGGTGTCTACATTAACACAAGGCTCTCTCTTAGTACAGTGGCCTGTGCTCCTTTTCCCTTCCAAAACCAAAGGCAAGGGGTCAAGTCTTACTAGCACTATTTCTTTCCTTATTTTTTATTTTTTGCCAAAACCAAGCCAAGAAATTTTCCAGTGCTCCGTGGAGCTCAATTCTTCACTGATCTGAGTCGTCTGATCCATTTTGGCTACAATTATGCCCTTAGGAGTCCAATTCCAACGATCCGATAGTCGTTTCCACCTATTTTCAACCTTCTGAACACATCCGTAAGGTCTGATTTTGCACATGCCATACCAAAAAATTGTACATTTTATATGAAATGCCATATCTCACAGCTCAAACACTATTTTTGCCACCAGTCTGAAGTTTGATCAATGCCGACTTCAACAACTTCTTGTTGGCTTTCTCGGTGTAACTCTGCACTCTTGGCAAGACTCCTCTGTAATGGGGCAAGGACTCCGCTTCAACAATTCTTTCTCAGCTTTCTTGGTT
Source organism: Camellia sinensis (assembly GCF_004153795.1). NCBI lineage: Eukaryota > Viridiplantae > Streptophyta > Magnoliopsida > Ericales > Theaceae > Camellia > Camellia sinensis. Next base: position 58,051 of record NW_021025923.1, read on the forward strand.
TAACTTATCGGCACTTTTGGCAAGACTTCATTCTGATTTCCTGTGAGAGCAATGGGGCAGATCTACGTTGGACAAGAAACTCAACTTCCATAAATTGGCAATCTACTTCGATCTACTTCCAAAATCTACTCGGCGATTCCTTACAATGCCTGAATGATATTTTTTTTAATACTCTACCATTGGTGTACTTTTTTCCACTTTCTACTTATTTGTGATTAACAAGTCTACCTTATTCGGAATAGGTCATCACTAACACAGAATGCATTATTCAAAATTCTTGCAATATTGGCACTTGATCGCCACTTAACATAAAAAAAAAGTCTCCTAATACAGTGCAATTTTCGCACTTAGCATGGAGTACCATCAGCAAAGGCTGACACCTATGCTCGGGGGTTAGAATACTGCGGCTGTAGACACCCCATTTTTGACTACCTTTAAGACTTGGACGTGACTGATGGCTTACTTGGTGCAGAATGGTGTGCAGGGGAAAGATGTAATTTCTTCGGCAAAGAGAGAGTCAAATCTCAACTTCATACCCCTGTTCTGGACCAAAATAATCTTGATCAAAAGATTTTATTCTTAAAACCCTCTCTCTCAAAAACGTTTTTGAAATAAAGTTCCTACGATGTTCTGACGCTCGCATTTTGTTAAAAGTTGCGCTTTTCGGTAAACCTAGCGAGGACAAAGTGGAAATGAATGAGGGAGAGATGAAATCTTTGAAAAATCTTTCAAAATACCTTACTTAGGGGTTTGAAGTTGAAGAAAAGAGGAGAAGAGGGAAGAAGTCCAGTTGGGGAAGAAAATGGGCATGAATCGTTAAGAGAGAATTGAACAGCCCTCGCCGAATCGGTCCTATTCATTCACATACTTGGAATCAAGCTATGAGGCCACCACCATTGGAAAGCTTACTCCCGGGGCCTCATTTTTCACTCAAGAATCTCCTAAATCCAATTCCGGATAGGGGAGATATGGTTGATTGAAGTAGGGCATCACTCTGGCTGGGACCGAATCTGCGCGGCTTCACGGAAACGAGCATAACTTTTTCCACAAGAATAATGTTTATGCAAGGTTTGCTCCATTGGAAAGCTAACTTCTGGGGCTTCAATTTGGACACTTGAATGGCCACCATTGGAGTTCCCAATCACCCACCGGCGACATTTCTTCCAGGCAGCCCATTTTTTTTTTCCTAAAAAGTAGCAGGCCGGCCAGAAATTCCAGAAAACGTAGCAGGCCGGCCACATTTTTCTGGTGGATGATCGTTTTTTCCCATTTAAACTAGCCGGCCATGATCCTTGTCCCAAGTGCATTCTAGCCATGTATTTTGTTTTACACTTCACCCATGTCCGAAGGTTTGGCCCTTTTGGGGGGAAACTTGGATTGTTTTCCCTCCATTTTCCCCCCCTTTTCTCCCCCTTTTTGCCTATATAACAGCAGCTCCAGCTCTGGTTGGAGGGTTACAAAATATCCCCTCCAAGCCTCTTGCATTATATCTCTCTCCCTCTCCATCCCAAGCTCAAAACCCTTAAGCTCTACACCCCTTTCTTCATCAACCCATTGCCCCACCCTTCCATCCTCCATTCCAGCAGTTTAAGGGTGTTCTCTAGAGCCTAAGAGTGCTACATTTTGGTCCAACAGTTTCCTAAAGTTTGGTCTACGAGGGTAAGCTCCATTTCCCCCTTTTTTGTCCATATTTTGCATGCTATTCTAGCTCCTTGTGCTTGCTGTTTTGGGCTCTGACCCTAACTGGAACTAGGCTTATTTTGAGCTCCTTTTCACTTTTTTTAAGGGCGTCTCACTGTTTGAGGCCTCCTTGTTGCACTTGCTTCATTACCCCTCTTGTATGTCATTTTCTTGTGTAGTATTTTTGGCCTATGTATAAATTGTTTTGAGTCATGTCATAAACTGTAAAAGGGCTTATTTTGAGCCATTCTTCAATATTGTTGAAGGGCTCATTGTTGTTTGAGGCTTCTATCTTCCACTTTCCTTTATATCTCTCTTTTGGCCATTTTTTTTGCATGATTTATTAGCCTCTTGTGCTTCTGTTTTTGGGCTCTGGTCCGAACTAAAAATGACCTTATTTTGACCCCCTCTTCATGTTTCATTAAGGGTCTTTCATTGTTTGAGGCATCCTTTATATACTTTGTGTTATATCTCTCTTTTTGGCCTTATTTTGCATAGCATTTTGAGCATTCTTGCATACTGTTTTGGGTCTAGCCATCAACTGTAAAGTGAAATATTTTTGGCCCCTATTCAACATTGTTGAAGGTCCCCTTTGTGTTTGAGGCCAGAAACCACCACTTGCTTCATTGTCCCTCTTTTGGCCCATTTCTTGCATGAGAGCTTAGCCATACCTGTGTTGGTTTTTGTGGTTTGTTGTAAACTATAAAATATCATATTTTGGGCCCCTCTTCAACATTTTTGAAGGGCCCTTAGCTGTTTGGGGCCAGAAGCTGTGGCTTGCTTCTTTATCTCACATTTAGGGCCATTTTTGCATGCTAGTTTTGCCCTATTTGTGTTCATTGTTTGGCTTTGCTATAAACTGGAAACATACTTATTTTGGGGCTGCCTTGAATCTGTCTTCACATGTCATGATCAAATAATGCATGCTTTGTATAGCTGTAGGCCATTGCGTATGCTTAATCTTGCATTTCGGGACCATTTCATGCATCGGGTGCTATATTGCCATGTTTCGGGGATGTTTTGTGTTGCATTTCAGTTTTGAAATTTTCATGTTTGCATATCATATTTCATGCCTTGCCATGTCTTGTTAGAGTGGCATTTGGTGCCTTAGGGTCGGTCCTTGGTTTGCGTGCATGCGTGCACGTATTTCGAGAGTCTCATTTTCATCTGATGGCCTCTTATGTGAGTGTGGCTGAGGTCCACTCATATTGGTGTAAGTCCATTATGCACTGTGTATGCCATTTCATTCCATAGCATTGCGTATGCTAGGTTGTATGTTAGCGCATTGTGTATGCCATGCTACCTCGTGCATCGTGTATGCCATTTCATAGCATTGTGTATGTTAGGTTGTATCTTAGTTGCATTTCATGCATATCATGCATATTGCATTGTGCTTGGGATAGGAATTAGCCCAGGCACGGGAAACGAGGTACGTTTCGTACTCCGAGTGATGGAACATGTCTCAATTCCCCAGTCACCGACACTCCGGATTATCCATGATGGAGCTAGGTTTTAGTTGAGTTTTTTTGTGCATTCATTCCATATTGAGTCATGCAAATTGAATCCTCGACCATCATGCATCGATATGCGTGATTGGTGGCACGAGGATCGAGGCATGCATACATTTGTGAAAATACATTGCTATGCCCCTTTCCTGCTCTCTGTTGCAGCAAATCAAGAATTAGCAACCTTCCGGAGCTTGGCGCGCTTTCCAAGAATAATTGCAAAACAGAGGCTAATTGGGGCATCCCAGTGAATTTCCGCGCAAGGCAGCCCAAACATACATCATTCATCAGAGTCGAGGCAGTCCCTGGCTTGCATGCCAGTTTATAGCTTTCCTAGATTAATTTGTAAATTAATTAGGATTTTTGTATTTATTCGGGACTGTAATTATTTATTCGGGACTGTATTATTTATTCATTTGGGACTGTATATCACTTTATTTGGACCCTCTGTGCGAGGGCATAATTGTAATAAGTGTGCGTGTGTGTGATGCATGTCTTCCAACCCCACGTCTTTCTCCCTTTTACTGTACTATTTATTTGGGACTGTATATTATTTTATTCGGACCCTCCAAACGAGGGCACAGGTGTAATAAGTGTGCGTGCGTGTGATGTATGTCTTCTAACCCCACGTCTTTCTCCCTTTTATTTACCCGCTTATGATTAGGGCATGTTTCAATGTTTCAATTAGCATACAGTATGATAGCATGTTTGCATTCATTCACCTGTTTTGCATGCACCGGGCTCGGCGCATCATACTAACTGCATTTGTATTTCAATTTCAAAGTTGAAGACTTGTTAGCTGTAGCATTTCATATGCCATGTCTAGAATAGCCGAGCCTGCTATAGTTGCGTTTTTTCATGTGTTGCATTAGGCATTTCTGTATAATTAGGAACATGCATGGATTTCTAATTAGTTTCTGTTTTGACTTGGAGTACTTGGTGAGTTTTATGCTTTAGCATCCTTGCATGCGTGTGAGTGACTGCCATGATAGCATGCTTACCATGAGGCTAATTGCTTATGTGATATAACTACCTGAATGCCTGTGGGTGAAGGTTGGGTTATTTGGATTGGAATAATTCATTCACTGTGTGTTTTAATCCCACTAGATAGTGGCAAAATCATGTTTTCTAAGCCCACCTGAGGGTGGCAAATCCATGTCGTAAACTACTTGCGAGTAGCACCATCAAACCATTTTCAAACAAACAAACATGAAATGTTTTGTTCCAATTCAGGCGATCCAGTCTATACTTGTATGCTATGCGCGTCACATAGTAAATCTAGGCTAATAACCGGAATAAGAACGCATAATGTTTTCAAAAAATAGATATCATGGTTAGTAGAGGCCGATCTTTGATCGGGCGAGCAAGGGTGCTCACGAAGTGACCTTCCCCAATCGTACCCAAGTTCCCGAGCCGAGGCAACTTTGGTGATGACGGACACGTGAATTATAGGTTGAATGTGATGTTCCTAAATTCCCCCCAAAATAAAATATTTAGGTGACGACTCTGTATCTGGTAAAGCAGTCCATGTTTGGCATTTCTTTCAAAAAAAA
>NW_021025923.1:63066-109029 GCF_004153795.1 Camellia sinensis
CAAATTTTTTTTTTTTTCGTGACTTGCTTTGAAATTTGATTTTCTTTTTTTTTTTTTTTAAAAAAAGTGTACATTGTGTATTTCGGTTAACATTGGATGGTTGAGCGGTTGCAAGTAGTGATCATAGACTTAATGGTCAGTCCTTCAAGACTAAGTATGAACAAAGTGGAAGTCTTTCTCTGTCGAGAGAAGGTTAGAAGGGCTTATAGGCATGTGATAACTTGTAGAAGGGGTAGTTCGACAGAGGTTTTAGCTCACCCCCCCTCATCCTATGATCGACATATATGCATTTATACATACATTCAAGACATACGTACATTTATACATACATTCAAGCATACATGCAGTCATTTATTCATACATTTTATTCATTCATCCAAAGTGTTCTTTATCAAAAAACCTAACAGCTATTTAAACAGCGTAACTTGGCAAGAAAAAGCTCTCATTCCTTCTACTGCAGACAATGAAAGTTTTGGGGCAATTGTGGGAGCCAAAAAAATATAGGTATTAGCTTATTGGGCCTAACCCAAACAAAGCCTACAAGGGTCCCGCCCAAACAAATATCACACCCCCCATCTATATAAAAGGGGGGGCATCCCAAGTGGAGGGTATGTCTCATCTTTCTCTACAGAACACACACCCCTTCAAATATATATATATATATATACTATTTACTTCTTGATTCAATGACTAACTTCATCATCGGAGTACTCTCGGCCGGCAACCCTGGTTGGGTGGCACCGACTATGTTCATCATTGCAGATCTACAGGGGTGAAGCTCTTCTCTTCGTTGGATCTCTACAACATCCATGTGAGAGGATATTTCATAGTCTCACAGTGCGCATTGCGAAGTGCGAACAGTGGCCGCTACCCTTAATTTTCGGTTTGTGCCTTTGTTGTATCTCCCTTTACTTAAGAATTTGAGAGATAGCCATGACTAACGTTTGTGTAGCTCGAGTTTCTCGTGCCCCCTTTCAGAGAGCTTGAGTTGGTCTTACAATTCGGACTCCTATCACGGTTCTGAATCTAATCTCACAAAGTGCAATATGAGACTGATAAACACCAAAGAGTCCAATTCGGAAAATCATTTTAGAAAATCGATTTTGAATCAAATAATGCCAAAACTGGACTGCTTTGCCAGATTATAGAGTCGCCACCTAAATATTTTGTTTTTGGAAAATTTAGGAAACCCTGACTCGTGCCAAAGTCCACATGTTCGTCATCACCAAAGTTGCCTTGGCTCGGGAACTTAGGTACGAGAGGGGAAGGTCTTAAAATGAGCACCCCCGCTCGCCCGATCAAAAGATCGGCCTCTGCTAATTAGGATATGTTGTTTTATAAACCTCATGTGTTCTTATTCTGATTATTAACTAACTTTATTATGTGACGCACACAAGCAAGTATAGACTAAAATCGCAAAAATTGGAACAAAACAACTCATGTTTCTTTTTGGAAATGGTTTGAAGTTGCCACCCCCGAGTGGGCTAAAACGCGGATTTGCCACCTCAAGTGGGCTTAAAACATGATTTACCACTTTGCAAAGTGGGCTTAAAACTCACATTTATTAAATTGTTCCAATTCAAACAACAAAGACTTCATTCACAGGCATTCTTGCAATTAAGCATTTAAGCACATAGCCTCATGGCAAGCATACGAAACATGGAAATATGGCAGTCACACTCTTGCAAGCATGCTAAAGCATAAAACTCACCGAGTACTCCAAGCCAAAACAAAAAATTAGTTAGAAATATGCATGATCCTAACTTTGTTAAGATATCTAATGCAACACATGCAATATGAAATTAATAGGCTCGGTTACTAATATGGCATATGATTTGATTCAATTTGACAACATGCGTTAAACACGTATTCAAAGAAGTGTATTGAAATTGTGATGCAGTTTGAATGATGCACTGAGCCTCGGTGCATGCAAGACAAATGAATGATGCAAACATGTAAGCATGAGGTATGCTAATTGAAACATGACCCTAAACTAACCATCGAAAGCAGTTAAGTAAAATGGAGAAAGAGTTGGGGTTGGAAGACATGCACACACGCACGCACACTTATTACAACATTACACCCTCGCAAAGGAGGGTCCAAATGAATAAGCTAAGCTACACTAAGCTAAGCTAAGCTAAGCTAATCAAACTAATCTAATTAAGCTAATTAGACTAATTATTACAAACCAAACGAATAACTAGTAAACTAATTACTAATTATTACAACCTTTTAACTAATTAGTAAACTAGTTAATTAAAGCAAATGTATACTAACTAATCATGCAAGATATTTGAACTACACTGCCTCAGCTCTGCCTCGGGAAATGGAGGATGCATGCACTAGGTTTTCGCCCTGAAAAGCCTTCTGTTTTGATCTTGAGAGGCTCTGTTTGTAGGGTTGACCATACTCCAGAACCTTTCTGCTCCACCTTACCAAATCAATGCTGAGGATTGCACCAGTGGCCTGCCGGCCATGAATGCCTTTTGCCGGCCATCTGCCGACCAAAAGTGTGCCCTGTCGTCCACTAATGAGCCACTGCCGGCCACTAGTGCTCTGAGTCACCACACTGCAACAGAGCACAAACAGAGGGAAAGGAAGGGTTTTCCAAGGATATGTTTGTACTGTGCCCCTCCTTATCATCTCAAAACATCAAAGGAGTGGCATTCTTGGATCCAAAACCACCAACCAAGCATCTTCGATGCGTGATGGCTAAAGATCCAAGGAGTACAATTTCAATAAATGCACAAAACAAGACTTGAGGCCATCACCTTATCATGTGTGATCAAAGGCAATGGAGACCAAGGAGATTGGCTCATTTCATCACTTTAAGTATGAAATGCTCCAATCTTCCCTATGTTCAATATAACATCTGATTGAACACATGCAATGCAACACAACATGCTTAACTTGCTCAAGCTTTACTTGTCATGTTTTATTTACTCATTTTAATTACCGATCTATTCTTTAACCGGTTAAGTCCAAGGTGAGCGTCTTCTAATGAGAGAGGGGTCAACCAAAGGGTGACTTAAGACATGAGAGTGATCATGCCGTTGGTTAGTAGAAACCCTCAAAAGAGGATTAAAACCATTAAGCACGAGTCTCAATCTCAAGCTTAAACAGAACCTTAAGGCTGCCCAACCCTGAAAGCAAATGAAAAAGTGAAGAAATGAGGGAGGTTACAGATATTTCAGTACTAAAATGACATGCAAAATGATACTACAACATGCAAGTAACTCATGCACAACATGTTTAAAAGCCAAAGACACCAAACTAGTGAAGATCTCTACACTATAGGCATGCAATACAAAGCTCCAAAGGTACAAACTCTTCAAAATAGTCGTAAAACAGCTTAAAAGGAGTCCTAAAACATGCTTGAAATAAGCTAAAAATAGCTAGAATAGGAGGCCAACACATAACACAAACTTGACTATTAAGCACAATTACACTACAAGCATACAAAGCAAGCCTCAATTGACCAAACCTGCTCAAAACAGAGCTAAAATTAGCCAAAAAAGTAACAAATACATGTTGAGATTAAGGTACAAAATGCTAGAAAATCATGCTCACATGTTAGGCTATCTAGGCTTACAAACATGACACAAGGAGTGGAGGGTACCCCCTCCCATTTTGGATCTCAAAACATAGTTTTTACCACTAAAATTCCTCTGGAATTCAGTGGTTAAAAGAGCCAAAAAAGTTGTTGTAGAAAGCTTTGAAAGATGGCACAACAACTTAATAACCAAGCATCAAGAAGAATAGACTACCCGTAACTCCAATCAAACCTCAAACCACCATTTTAGACCATAAAAATAGAGATTTCAGAGGTCAAAACCAGCCTCAAAATAGTATGCAAAGATGGCAAAACAAGTGTTTGAAATAAGCTTAAAACACAAATGTTCTACCTCTTGAAGACAAGATGCAATTTAGGCACCAAAATCAAGCCAATATCCTCTTCTAGAGCTCAAATAGGACCTCAAGCAACCTTCACTCAATGATGATCAAGTTTGATCAAGGGCTTATATGCAAGAGTGTAGAGAATTCCAGCTATAAGGCACAAAATATTTAGAGAGAGGATTCCAGAGAGAGACAGAGAGAGAGAAATTTTTGTCTTCAAAATTTCCAACCCCCACACATGCAAGAGGGGGCCTCTATATATAGAAGATACAAAATCCCCTCAAAGAGATCCAGCCATACACGTGCAAGAAGATGGCTCAATCTGTGCAAAAAGTAGTTTGGCACGAGAAGTATCAGAAGAATATGCTAGTTGGATACACTGTGGCCGGCGGCTGGCCTGCAATGATGGCGCGGTGCTATGGGGCTGCATCTGATCGGCCGGCAGGGACACATGCCGGCAGGACAAATCCATGGCCGGTAGCGCATGCAAAAACGACAGCAGCCTTGAAAATGGCGCGCTATGCACGAAGGTCCCAAAAATGAAACAGAATGGATGCATGGTTTGGAGAAACTGCAACCTGGTGCGCTTTCGCCACACCGACTTCGAGCAGGGACGGGTGGAGGCTAGGTTCCGTCGTACTGGACTGTGTACTGGACTGTAATTTTTTTGTTGTGTTTGTTGTATTTATTCTTATTGTATTATGTGTTGTCTAGTTTGTCGCTATGTAATGGGTCTCGGAGGCTTTGGAATTCACTCACCGTCGTTTTGATGAACTCGAAGTTTGTCAAGCAGAGGGGCGAGACTGTAGGAACACCCCATTTTTGACACGTCCCCAAGATTGGATGTTCTTGCAGGACAGATCTTGATGATGAGTTGATTGATGGATGTGATGATCTTGTTTGGGCTTATGATACTCATTGACCGCAGGAAACAATCCCGGGGCAGCCAAAATCCCAGTCCGGGTAAGCGGCATGCAAAAACGGACAAGCCTGAAAATGGCCTACACAATGGTCCACAAAATGAAACAGATGGATTGGCAGGGTTTTTGGAACTGAGCCAAAACCTGTGGCGCTGTCGCCACGAGACTTCGAAGCAGCTCGACGAGCAATGCAAACTCATCATCAGATGTACCTGCAAGAACATCCAAGTCTTGAGGACGGTCAAAAATGGGGTGTCTACAGTTGCCCCTCTTTGACAGAACTCAGAGTCACAAAATGACGTGAGTGAATGTCAAAGCCTCGAGACGACCCATTTTGACAAGGCCGCAAGACTTAGACAAACATTCAAGATAACAATATATAGTTGCGCCCGCAGGCTAGGACAAAATGCAAATGATATGCACAATGTAAAAACATAACTTCTGATCATGCAATGAGACTGTAAGAAAGCATTTACATGCAAGTGTTATGTAAAGATAATGCCATATTTCAAGCAAACCAGCGAGGTACAGTAATCTCATACATGAGAAAAAGTAAGAAATAAATACGCCACGCATGAGAATCACAAGCCGAACCGCATTTCATGCAGAAAGGATGTAAGAAAATTATGCAATCTTAACTGCGTCTCATTTAGGAAAGGCTAAGAGCAACTGTCGGGCGTACCCAAGGTCTCAAACAAAAACACATCCTAGCGCGTCACACATGAGAAGAGAAAAGAGAGTGGTGTAAACACCAGAGAGTGGTATAAACATCAGAGCATGTCCCAATGTTTCTAACCAAAACAAGGTGGTATAAGCATTGAAACACATTCCAAACGCTTCTAACCGAGAGGTGGCGTAAACATCGGGAACGCGTCCTATCACGACCCAAACCCGCCCCTAAAATTTTGGTCCATGACTGGCCTGTACGTAGGCCTCAAAACAGAATTTTAGAATAATATTTAACCACATGCGGGGCTTTAAGCAGAAGCAATATCAATAAAAGACAACATCCATTGAGCTTGTGCATACATGATGGCTTAATTAGATTTAAGCATTTAAATACATTCCCAGAGTTACATATACAATCACATAATTTATATAGATCTCACACACACTTACATAAGACTTAATAATTTATATGACTCCCAACACAAATTAAGGCCTCCACACGGAGACATACCCCAGGTGACTTGGCAGACAGGCGGCCCTCAGTACAATTCTAGTGTCAATCCCCGATGGCTCACCAACATAAACATACATAATAACAGGGTGAGCAAGGCTTAGTGAATAATAGCAATGTAAAGAAGTTAATTAATTGAGCATAGCCTTTAAGAGTGTAAATAAGCTTCTCAACTCATACACAGATCTTGTTCATAATTATATCTCAAAACGTCCTCCGGCCCACATGTGATACAGAATGACCTCGGGCCCATATAAGATACAAAATGCCTTTAGGCCCACAGATAATACAGAACGACCTTAGGCCCACATAACGACAGCTGTCCACAAATTGTAGGGTAGGTAGAAGATCGACATATACACTACCTCCCTTGGTCTCTGGCCATGAATCATAATCAATTTACATCATAACAGCCTCAGGTCCACTTTTATTAACAGAGACAGAATGACCTTAGGTCCATAACAGTGCCATTGTTCAATTATGTCCATTAATTCAATCAAAGCACAATGTCAATAGTATATGTCATTCTCAACAACCATATATAAATCATAAGCACCATAAGTAAGTATAACATATCATTACACTACTACTACTCACAGTGATAGGTTTCTGACAGCGGTAGAACGATGTCTTCGTCTGGACCTACAAACACAATGCACATAGCATTATAAGAACATACTCGATTCCTTACTTTACTCTTTCATCAATTAGTCATATCGGCTCTAAACTCATTAGTCTTTAATAAGTCATAATCCATGTCTCAGAAGATAGGAGGAATCGATAGGAAAATGGGTCAGACGAAGAAATGGTACAAAATCGGTAGGTAGAAAGTGAGCAACTCTCACTAATTTGGGCATATCTATTTTTGTACTTAGAATTTGGGAGTGAGACCATCACCATTGGAAACTATACTTCCGAGGCTTGATTTTAGGCTCAAGAATCACTCAAAACGGAGTCTGGATGCAAAAGATATGCTTATTCAAAGGTGGCTGAACAGAGCTGTCCCTGCACGTGCGGGACTACGTGCCTTTTTAGTTGATTCAAATTTGGTTTTGGGCATGGACTGCCGCACGTGCGGGAAGACCCGCCGCACGTGCTGCTCTGGGCAAACACTTAAAAACATGTAAAATTGCCCCATAACATGATAAACTAACATCAACCAAGTGTAATTTCATCTCAAACGAATCAATCTTTGCGTCAAAGTTCAAGATTAGTGCTTAATCTTTCATGATCTTCAAGGTTCTTAAAACACAACCCACAAACCCACAAATTCACTCGATTCTTGCATAATCTAAAGTTCATTTCGTGATGTCCATGAGCTTGAGCTCCACTCATAAACAAAATTATAGAACTCAATTTCTAATTCCTCAAATTAGTTCAAGCAAATACATACATAAAACCTTAACCCCAAATGGGTTTAAATCTTCCAAGATCTTTATGATTTTAGACACAAGGTTTCAAGATAGATTATCATGCCTAGCTCAATCTTTGTCTATCTCTTAGCTCTCTTCAATTTTCCCCAAGTTTCCATGGGTGATCTTCTTTCTCTTTCTTCAATTCCCTTCAATCATCCTCAAAGCCACCATGGATGTTGAGAAGCTTTGTCTCTCTTCTCTCTCTCCCTTTCACGGTTTCCTCTCTCTCTTCTTTAGATATTTTTAGGTTCAAATAGATGAGTTCAATAACTTAAAGGCACATCTATATATATAAATATACACACACATAGGCTTAACACAATAGGGAGAGCCAAACGCGGCCTTACGAATCGCACGAAATCAAATTTCAATTAAACTTCCCAGGTGACTCTAAAAATTGTGCTGATCATAAATATGTCCTCTGTTCTGGTTTCTGAAGCCTCTAAGGCCTTCAATTTGCAGTACCAAGTTAACCACCAGAACGTGCATTAATGGATCAGACAAATTAGATTTCCAATTAATTTTCCCAAATAGTTCTAAAAATTCCCATTAACATTTCCATGTACTCAATTTGATTTTTGAACCCATAAAGGTCGGTAATTTCAATTTTAAAACCGTAACTCAATAGATAATTCCTTAATTCGAACAGATATCATTAAATTAAAATGCATTAACCCACAAGGACATAAAAGTAATTTCGAATACAGATTTTGGGGTCGTTACATTCTCCCCACCTTAAGAAGTTTGGTCCTCCAAACTTGATTCACCCTACCACAAGTCTAGTTTCGTCTTGGATATACAACATTTCTCAATTATTTAGCCATTCACAATCCTATACAATCAATTTCAATGGAATTTTCTCCCAGAATCATAACCAGAAATGAATTCACTTCAAGTATTCAATTGCACGCGACTCATAAGCTATCAAACACAATTCAAACTCTTTAGATTCACAAACAACCCCAACTATCATAATTCCTCAAAGGTTAAGGAAACGTTCACTACTTAATCATGTTTCAAAGGCACATGCATCCTATAACAATTAAACCCAGAATAAACAAACAAGTTCTAAATCAATGACTTTGTGGTTCTTTGCTCACTCATAAGTTGAGGATTCACAATAATGGTTTGGTAATTTGAAGTATCCCCAAGCGATTTACTTCCATAACAGATGGGATAATTGAGGTCTAAATTTTGAAAAATCAAATTCAGGTTCAAATCCACAACTTCAATGAAGGCTCAAATAATCAGAATTAAACTTATCAATTCAAATCAGATTTCTAACAGACTCCAAATAGCAACTCAAATCCCATATCAAGGAATTACATGTTCAGAGTAAATTATTAGTAAAATCAAATACGGATCAAACCTTAATGGTCACAATTCCCAAATTACAGTAAAGTAATAATCATTTAAAATCCATGTTTGCTTGGAGGATCTTAAAGTCAACATCATGACATAAAGCATAAAACACATTAACCATAAAGCTACTATATTCTGGTTCTAATAACTTCAAAGTAGGCTGAGCATCGTATCCGATTCATATATTGGTTCCATACTTATTGATGATCACCAAATATCTTAATCACAATAATTTCAATTCACATAATTCCCAATAATCACAGTTCAACCTCAAATCTCTTTTGTTTTTCATAACGTCAGAGAAGATTAAATGTTTAACATAACGTTAATATCAAATACAAACCTTAGTCCACAAATTTCTTAACTGCATTAGTCCACATAGTAATTTCCATACAATGTATATACCTCCTTGATAATTAATTAGGTGGGCCCAAAAGTCGAATGTCACAAATCACTTATGTAGGTTTGTTATTAATGTTTTTCTTACCTTACCAAATCAAATCTGCATAACATTTTCAACAAAATAGATTCTTTAAGTACTACAGAAACTCTTGATACATGCTATTAGCCCACTGATCCACTCGTTCTATAGCTAGATGATTCAGATAAACGAAAGGGTTCCAACTGACATTTTACTCACAATTAGCTTAAACACATAAAACACCAGTCAAGGTGTCTCTACTTATCATAATGTTTAGTTCAAGTTCTATTCATCCACTTAAAAAGTTTCTTCACTTTCCAGTAGACATTCATACGTAAGACTTCCTACCACCTTCTTTGATTCTTCGTCGAATTCATAATTAATTCCTTCCTTTGATCTTATTTCTCAGGACATGTTCACATAATTCTCATCATATTGGGAAACATTCTTACCACCTTATTCAGTTGCCTCAACAAAACTTAACTTCCATTCCATCCCTACTCCTAAAGTCATAAGATGCAGACTGTTAACACATCGAGTATCATTCATTAATTACACCATAACACATAGTTTCACATTTTTGATCATAACACACACAAGTATACAAAGATATGGGTGGGGCAGTTCCTTCATCTCTGCTTCTTATATCAAGCCATTTCTTAATTGCCACAATTCCATACACTCTATTCATCAACCACCACCTCAGTTTCCCCGAAATTCCTTATGGTTAACTTCACATGTAATCCATATAGAAACGACATTTAACCTCTATTCACATCACATTTCTACAATCATGCTTACACTTCTCGATTTTAACTAAGAACATCAATATTTCGCGTCTTTCATAGCTTGAGCCTCAATATCATACTCATCACACAAACTAGTTCTCATTTCATAACAATTATCGAATCCTCCTGAGTCACAAACTCAATCTATGAAACAATAAATATGGATCTCCTTTTAGTACTCTAAAGTCCATAAGAGATCAAATTCTCAGGCTCAATACTTAACTGGTTGTATAAGCTCACATACTTCTTTCAAAATGCACATCATCATATTTCGTTACTAGATACATGCAACATAAATGCATTCTAGACACTCTAATGCTCAATGGATACGTGTGTGAGATCTTAGCTTGTGCTCTGATACCACCTGTCACGACCTAAACCCGCCCCTAAAAGTTTGGTCCATGAGTGGCCTGTACATAGGCCTCAAAACAGAATTTTAGAATAATATTTAACCACATACGGGGCCTTAAGCGGAAGTAATATCAATAAAAGACAACATCCATTGAGCTTGTGCATACATGATGGCTTATTAGATTTAAGCATTTAAATACATTCCCAGACTTACATATACAATCACAGAATTTATATAGATCTCACACACACTTATATAAAACTTAATAATTTATATGACTCCCAACACAAATTAAGGCCTCCACACGGAGACATACCCTAGGTGACTTGGCAGACAGGCGAACCTCAGTACAATTCTAGTGTCAATCCCCGATGGCTCACCTACATAAATATACATAATAACGGGGTGAGCAAGACTCAGTGAATAATAATAATGTAAGGAGGTTAATTAATTGAGCATAGTCTTTAAGAGTGTAAATAAGCTCATAAAGTCATACACAGATCTTGTTCATAATTATATCTCAAAATGGCCTCCGGCCCACATGTGATACAGAACGGCCTTTGGCCTATATAAGATACAGAATGGCCTTAGGCCCACAGATAATACAAAACGGCCTCGGGCCCATATAAGATACATAATGGCCTTAGGCCCACAGATAATACAGAACGGCCTCGAGCCCATATAAGATACAGAAAGGCCTTAGGCCCACAGAGAATACAGAACGACCTTAGGCCCACAACAGTGCCATTGTTTAATTATGTCTGTTAATTCAATCAGAGCACAATGTCAATAGTATATGTCATTCTCAACAACCATATATAAATCATAAGCACCATAAGTAAGTATAACATATCGTTACACTACTACTACTCACAGTGATAGGTTTCTGACAGCGGTGGAACGATGTCCTTGTCTGGACCTATAAACACAATGCACATAACATTATAAGAACATACCCGATTCCTTACTTTACTCTTTAATCAATTAGTCATATCGGTTCTAAACTCATTAGTCTTTAATAAGTCATAATCCATGTCTCAGAAGATAGGAGGAATCGATAGGAAAATGGGTCAGACGAAAAAACGGTACAAAACTGGTAGGTAGAAAATGAGCAACTCTCACTCATTTGGGCATATCAATTTTTGTACTTAAAATTTTGGAGTGAGACCACCACCATTGGAAACTAGACTTCCGGGGCTTGATTTTAGGCTCAAGAATCACTCAAACCGGAGTCTGGATGCAAAAGATATGCTTATTCAAAGGTGGCTGAACAAAGTTGTCCCCGCGAGTACGGGAAACAGGGCCGCACGTGCAGGACTACGTGCCTTTTTAGCAGATTCAAATTTGGTTTTGGGAATGAACTGCCGCATGTGCGGGAAGACCCGCCGCACGTGCTGCTCTGGGCAATTTTTGCAGTCCGAAAATGGTTTTTGCTTCAACACTTGGTCTTTCCATTTTTAAGCTTGGTTTCTAACATAAATCACTCAAAAACATGTAAAATTGCCCCATAACATGATAAACTAACATCAACCAAGTGTAATTTCATCTCAAACAAATCAATCTTTGCCTCATAGTTCAAGATTAATGCTTAATCTTTCATGATCTTCAAGGTTCGTAAAACACAACCCACAAACCCACAAATTCACTTGATTCTTGCATAATCTAAAGTTCATTTCGTGATGTCCATGAGCTTGAGCTCCACTCATAAACAAAATTATGGAACTCAATTTCTAATTCCTCAAATTAGCTCAATCAAATACATACATAAAACCTTAACCCCAAATGGGTTTAAATCTTCCAAGATCTTTATGATTTTAAACAAAAGGTTTCAATATAGATTATCATGCCTTGCACAATCTTTGTCTATCTCTTAGCTCTCTTCACTTTTCCCCAAGTTTCCACTGGTGATCTTCTTTCTCTTTCTTCAATTCCCTTCAATCATCTTCAAAGCCACCATGGATATTGAGAAGCTTTGTTCCTCTTCTCTCTCTCCCTTTCACGGTTTCCTTTCTCTCTCTTCGTTAGATATTTTTAGGTTCAAAGAGATGAGTTCAACAACTTAAAGGTACATCTATATATATAAATATACACACACATAGGCTTAACACAATAGGGAGAGCCATACGCGGCCTTACGAATTGCACGAAATCAAATTTCAATTAAACTTCCCAGGTGACTCTAAAAATTGTGTTGATCATAAATATGTCCTTTGTTCTAGTTTCTGAAGCCTCTACGGCCTTCAATTTGCAGTACCAAGTTAACCACCCAAACGTGTATTAACAAATCAGACAAATTAGATTCCAATTAATTTTCCTAAATAGTTCTAAAAATTTCAATTAACATTTCCATGTACTCAATTTGATTTCTGAACCCATAAAATTCGGTAATTTCAATTTTAAAACCGTAACTCAACAGATAATTCCTCAATTCGAACAGATATCATTAAATTAAAATGCATTAACCCACAAGGACATAAAAGTAATTTCGGATACAAATTTTGGGGTCGTTACATTCTCCTCACCTTAAGAAGTTTGATCCCCCAAACTTGATTCACCCTGCCATAAGGACATAAAAGTAATTTTGGATACGGATTTTGGGGTCATTACATGTCCCAATGTTTCTAACCAACGGGGTGGTATAAGCATCGGAACACGTTCCAAATACTTCTAACCAGGAGGTGTTATAAACATCGGGAACACTTCCCAATGTTTCTAACCAACGGAATGGTATAAGCATCGGAACACGTTCCAAATGCTTCTAATCAGGAGGTGGTATAAACATCGGGAATAAGTCCCAATGTTTCTAACCAACAGGGGGTGTCGGTGTAAACACCGGGCGCACCTGAATGTTTCTAACCAACGAGGAGTGGCGTAAACACCGGGCGTACCCAAATGTTTCTAACGAAAGCAGAGTATTGGTGTAAACACCGGGCGTACCCGAATGTTTCTAACCAACAAGGGGTTCAAGGGACAGGAATGATCTTTCCTGAAGTTTCTTTGAATGAACCGTACATACAATATCGTGCTTGCATAAGAAGGAAACTTAACAAGTGCATGCAATAAGAATGCATATTCTCTGTGAGCCGAACGATCGTGACACAATGTTAGAGGCATGTTTCATGCACCACATGCAATAAACAAAATAGAAGCATATTCTATGCAACGAGAGCGAGAGCATGTTCTAGGCAAAATAATCAATGATGCTGTAGACCACCCCGAACTCTTTCCGCGCGCCCCCCCTTTCGGAGAGGGCGTGAATTGGGTCCTTGCTACTACAGTTCGGACTCCCGTCACGGTTCTGAATCTAATCTCACAAAGTGCAATGTAAGACTGATAAATCACCAAAGAGTCCAAATCTGGCAATTGGTTTTGAATCAAAAAGCGCCAAACATGGACTACTTTGCCAGATTACAGAGTCGCCACCTAAATATTTTAATTTTGAAAAATTTAGGAAACCCTGACTCGTGCGGAAGGCCACATGTCCGTCATCACCAAAGTTGCCTCGGCTCAAGAACTTGGGTACGAGAGGGGAAGGTCATAACACGAGCACCCTCACTCGCCCGATCAAAGGATCGGCCTCTACTAACATGATATGTTGTTTTAAAAACCTCGTGTGTTTTTGTCTGATTGTTAACCTAACTTACTATGTGATGCGCACATCATACAAGTACAGACTCGATCACGCAGATTGGAACAAAACAACTCATGTTTGTTTTTTAAAATGATTTGAAAGTGCCACTCGCAAGGAGGCTAAATCGCGGATTTGCCACCCTCAAGTGGGCTTAAAACATGATGATTTTGCCACTTCGCAAAGTGAGCTTAAAACATACATTTGATGAATTGTCCCAATTCAGGCAATAAAGCCTTCATCCACAGGCATTCATATAGTTAATCACATAAGCAAATAGCCTCATGGCAAGCATGCGATCATGGCAACACTCACACTCATGCAAGGATGCTAAAGCGTAAACACTTACAGTGTACTCCGAGCCAAAACATAAAATTAGTTAGAAATATGCATGACCCCTAACTATGTTAAGATGCCTAATGCAACACATGCAAAAATGCAACTAAAATAGGCTCGGCTTGCTAAGATGGCATATGAATGCAACACTTGATAACATGCTTTGAAACACGTATTCAAGTAGATATTGAAATACAATGCAATTTGAATGATGCGCCGAGCCCGGTGCATGCAAGACAAATGAATGATGCACTCATGCAAGCATAAGGTATGCTAATTGAAATATGCCCTAATCTAACCACCGAAAGCGGATAAGTAAAATGGAGAAAGAAGTGGGGTTGGAAGACATGCACATACACACGCACCCTTATTACAACATTATGCCCTCTCGACGGAGGGTCCGAATAAATAAGCTAAGCTATACTAAGCTAAGCTATTTATTACAAAACAACTAATTAACTATGCTAAGCTAATTAATTATTATAAACCAAATGAATGATTAATTACACAAACTAATCATAAGCAGTGAAATGGCCTCGTGGGCGAGGGAGGCATGCATGCTCGGTTGGCGTCATCTCGAAATCCATTACTTTGTCATCAATTGCCTCTGTTTGCACTTGCCTTGGTTTCTGAACATTGAACCAAACTCTACACTGTTTCTGCTCCAAAACAGGATCATTTCTGCACAAAGTGGACTAGTGGCTGCCGGCCACCGGCCACCTCAAGTGGCCGGTCGGCTACCTCAAGTGGCCGGTCGACCACCTGCTTTTCCAGGCTTCTGGTTTTGCTACAACAGAGAACAACATAGGCACATCAATGTATTTACAAGAAAATGTATGCACTGCACTCTTCTCATCATGTCTCAAGCTCAAAGAAGAATGGCACTCGGCTCTCAAGCCACCAACCACGCATCTCAATGCATGATGGCCCAAGGACCAAGCTTGTACAAGCTTAGTGAATGCACAAACAATACACAAAAGTCTCCACCCTATCATGCATGATCAAGGGTGTTGGCGACCAAGAAATGTGATACGTTTCATCACTTTGAGTATGAAACGTCCTGTATTTCTTATATTTTGGATTAACGTCCGATCCAAACACATGCAATGCAAACAACATGCTTATCTTAGTCATGTTTTACTTGATTCAATTTTGTTTACACATTTTACATTACTGATTAATCCTTTAACTGGTTAAGTCCGATGTGAAAAGTCCTCTAATCGGAAAGATGGTCTAAGCCACAAATACCTTAAGCATGAAAGAAGCCTCATGCTTTTGGTTAGTAGAAACCCTCAAGAGAAGGCTAAAACCATTAGGCATGAGAGCCTCGATTCCATGCTTAAGCCAACAAGGGGCTTAAGACCACTTTCAAAATCAAATTCAAAAGTGAAGCATGAAGGAAGATTGCAGAAATTCAGTGCTGATATGGCATGCTAAAGACACTAAATCATGCAATCAACATATGTACAACATGTTCGAAGCCAAAAACAACAAAGCTAGTGAAGTGCATTACACTAGAAGCAAGCAATACCAAGCTTAAATGACCAAACCAGCTCTGGACAAAGCTTAAACATGCTAAAACAATGGCCAAAACATGCTGAAATTGAAGCATAGCAAGCAAGAAAATCATGCTCCTTGTTGGCTTATAAACAAGGCATAAGGCACAACTCTCAAAGGCATTGAAAGAGTGGAATATGTGAGAGTATGACAATGATATATGCTCTGAAATCACATGCTAAATGATGCCATATCATGCAAATAACTCGAGCAAAGCATGCTAGGGGCCTTAAATCATAAAGCCAGTGAAGGACATTTACACTATAGCTATACAAAGCAAGCTTCAAAAGACCAAGACCACTCAAAACAGAGTTAAGGTATGCTAAAACATTAGCAAAAATGTGCTGGAGTCAAGCCAACTCATGCTAGAATGATAGGCTAAAACATCAAGTTAGTTAGGCTAGCAAGCAAGATTACACTACAAGTGTAAGAGGCAAGCAAGAGGTGACTAAACCAGGCAAAAACAGAGTTATAGCATGCTAAAATATAGCCAAAACATGCTTGAACTAAGCTAACATAAGCCATAAAAATATGCTACTTTGTAATGCTAACAAGGCATGGCATAGAGAGACAAGGAGCGGAGGCCACCCCCTCATATTTTGGACCTTAAAACCACCTTCCACCACTGAAATTCCTTTGGAATTCAATGGTTAAAGGGCCAAAAAGAGATGGTTTCAAAAGCTTTAAAAAGAAGTCTCAAAAGGCTTTGCAAGCCAAAGATCAAAGGGAGGAAACCACCCTTTCAGCAAACAAGGCTCAAACCACCATTTTAGAACCTTAAAAACAAAGGTTTTTGTAGTTGAATGCCACCCCAAAAACAATGTAGAAAGATGGCAAAACAATAGTGCACAAAGAGCTTAAAAGGGATAAGAGGTTACCTTTGAAGCACAGTAGCAAAAACAGCCCCAATTCTGAGTTAAAACCACCTTTAGACCTTAAAATAGGTTCCAAGGGACCTCAGCCTAAAGATATGCAACTTTGATGAAGGATACCTAAGCAAACTAGAAGTGTTTCTCTACTTCTATGCACAAAAGGGCAAGAGAGAGAGAACTCTAGAGAGAGGGGTAGAGATTTTGCTTACACAAGTTTGTAGAGAGAGAGATTTTAGAAAGAGATGCTCCCAAACTTTCTAACCTCCTCAAATGAGAGATATGGCTTCAATATATAGCAAAAACATGAGCCTTGGTTGAAATATCTGATTTCGAAATATCTGGAACAGTGTGTAACAGCTAGAGAGGAAAGATCTACAAAATATCTGAGTTTTGGACATAAGTGGCCGGTAGGCTACCTTTCCTGGCCGGCCGGCTACCTCAAGTGGCCGACCAGCTACTTTTCTGGCTGACAGCAAAAATCTGCTCTGCAGGTCAAACTTCAAATAGGCATATCTCCTTCATATGGACTCCTTTTCAGGTCATTCTTGTGTCCAAATTGAAGCCTCAGAAGTAAGCTTTCCAACTGTACTGAGAGATATCCCTCTTTTAGTGCAGACTGCTCAGTTTCAGTCCTCACAGATTGATGCCTAACTGCTCCTCAGCTAGTTTTCTTCCCTCCTCTCCTCTTTTCTTCAACCCCAAACCTCTAAACAAGATGTTTTAAAGATTTTTTCAAAGAGTTCACCTCTCTTTCATTCATTTCCACTTTGTACTTGCTCGGTTTATCGAAAAACGCAACATTTAACGAAATGCGAGCCTCAAAACATCGTAGGAACTTTTTTTCAAAAATATTTTGAAAGAGAAGGTTTTAAGCTCTAAAATCTTTAGTCAAAATAGTTTAAGTTCAAAAATGGGGTGTAAGGTTGCGATTTGACTCTCTCCTTGCCAAAGAAATTAAACCCTTGCACTGCACAACTTTCATCACCAAATAAGCAATCAGTGGCTCCTAAGTCTTAAGGGCGGTAAAAATTGGGGTGTCTACAGATGCATATTCAATGCAACATGCATATTCTATGCAAACATGGTGATGCATGTTCCATGCAACAATTTAAAATGCATGTTCCATGTAACGATAAAGAAATGCACATTCTATGCAACGACAAAAGCATGTTTGATAAGGATGACTCAAAGGCAACTTCCGATTTACCTCTCGAAAACGTTGCAATTTATTAAAAGGATACACCTTTTTTGTGTTGATGAGCGATGACCATCATGCATTAGAAATGCGATTTCAAACTTCCACGAAGACATCCTGAATCAAACATTGAACACCCCTTGCATTTTTTGAAATCCAAGGACACAAAATAGAGCCAGAGATGCAAGGGAAGCTTGTGAGAACCTGCTGGCCACCAGGGGAGGCCGTCGGCCACCTGCCGGCCACAGGTGTGCCCTACCAACCACTAGTGCACCACTGCTGGCCATCGATGTGCCACTACCGGCCATCGATGGCAGATTTGGGGAAAATGGACTTTTCACCCTTAGGTCTTTAAGTACATAACTCTAGACTTCATTTCCCCACAAACCCTTGCACGAAATTCCTTCCTTTTGCTCTCTAGGCGCTCCTTTTCTCTAGATCCACGTTTCCTACGCGTTTTCCAACACCCTAAACAAACTTTATTCGCTAAATCCCTCTAGTTCTCTTCACTTTGAACCAGTCAAAATTTGATTTCGATGCTTCTTTCCTCATTTCCACCATTCTAGGCTGATTCCCCTCGAGTTTCTCTCAAGGTTTGTGCGTTTTTCCTGGTTTTGACTTTCTTTGACTTTTTCTCTCTCCTAGAGTTGACCTTTTCAAAGTTTCACCATTTTCCTTCATTTTTCCTCATCTTTGCTTCTCTTGCATCTATTTTAGATGGCGGATGATGTTCCTTATGACAGGGCTCTCCCCGAGCTTCCTCCAGTAGATTTCGAGGCAGACTTTGAGACCGAGCCGGAGCTATTACCGCTGAGCATACGCCCTTTCGATCCAACGAGGTACCATCCTCAGACTTACATAGGCATCAAATCCTTACTGACTTTGCTAAGGACGCGCCAAAGGACCTCCTACTGAGAGAGCTAGCGTCTCATTTGTCGGTCATCGTCGTAGAGGTACGAACACCGTTCTTCTGCGGTACTACCCTCAATTGTCTACATTTCCTGCACTGTTTTGATCTGATTTCATAGACTGCCTTGATCTGACTATATCTCATACATTACTGCTTTGTATTCAACTGTACTTTCATTGCCTGAGCTAATTGCATCTCATGCGTTACCATAGGACGGATCCCGCTCGTTCAGAGGCTACGACACGACGATTGCTCGAGACTGGTACGATGAGCTCCCAGTTGGGGTTCGCGACATTATTGATGAGACAGGTTTCGACATCTTCTGCTCCAGTTTGACTCGGGCCACAGCGAGCCGTCCTCTCTTAAGGGATCTAGTGGAGAGGTGGTGGGACACCACCAACTCCTTCCATTTCTCCACCACGAAGGAGATGACGATGACCCCTTACGACTTTGCCATGATCACCAGCTTGGGCGTAGAGGGTGATCCGATCCCTTTCGATCCAGATATGGGGGAGTGTGAGGCAGCATGGGTTGCGCTACTTGGGGCACATCCACCGACACTCTGGTCAGGCATGGTTTGATATAGCTGGTTTGAGGAGCAGTTTAGGGGGACTGAGCCCGAGACGATCGAGGCGATAGAGCAGTATGCCAGAGGCTTCCTTATGCTCCTTTTCGGTACCAACTTGTTTTCGAACAGGTGGAATACCGTGGGTCTGTATCTACTGAGCGCCTTGGTAGTGCTCCTTCGAGTTCAGTTCTATGATTGGGGTGGAGCCGACCTCACCACTTTGTACGGATATATGAGCTCGACTTCTCGCATGAGTGGGAGATTAATCGGGGGCTACTAGAGGGCTTGGGAGGTACACAACTTAGTTCCCCTTTTTGCTTTATATTTTTCGGTTAGCACTTCTTGCTTTACACTTGTTCAACACATGTACTTTCTGCTCTATATTTTCTGTACTTGCTCATACACTGTATGTTTTTTGCTTTGCATTTTCTGTATCTGCTCATAGAGCATATTGATCACATATTATCGCACTTTCCCTATAGCTATGGGTGTACGCATACTTCCTGGTTCTTGCTCCAGAGCCTATAGAGGAGGTTCCAGCGACAGTCCCGTTTTCTTGGGTATACGACGGCCTGCTCCGCCGTAGGACCCGGGAAAACTTCATGTTTTTTCACCAGTATTTCGATGTGGTTGCGGCGCATGAGGTAACCCAAAACAAAGTCATCCGCTTTTCAACCATTTGAATTCACACATTAATGACTAACAACGACTAATCTTTTTTTCATTTCCATTTCAGATCACATGGCAGCCCTGGGCTGTGATACCGTCAGGGCTTCAAGCCTAGTATGATGCAGCTCGGGTTATCACCCGCCAACACATTCTTCTTGAGGGCCAGATTTGCCACGCCTCATTCTTGGCGAGCGCTTCGCGCGCCTGAATTTGGGCCTGCCTGCCCCATTCATACCGATGGCGCCTCCAGTGTCCATAAGAGCGACAAACAGACTGTCTGTCGAAGAGGTGATCCAGTTCATGGTAGGGCTGGAGGCAAATTACTTCCGTGTAGAGGGTGATTATGCGACCTTTATCCAGACACACCTGATGCCGCCTCTGACCGGCGTTCGCGGAGGCAAGGGAGTGAGGGCTCCAGCTGCGAGAGAGAGAAACAGAGGGGCCAGGGCAACCAAGACCCGTGGCAAGAGAGATTCTAGGGCGAGATAGCGGACTAGGTGGCTAAAACTACCTACCACACTCACTTACCAAGGATATTTTGGGGAGGCTTGCCAGATCCCCATTGAGCCTGCACCAGCCGGGCATGAGCTTGTCGGGTCTCGAGGCTCGACTCCAGTATGTACCATACTTTACATTTTGCATATTTACTTCATTTCAATTATGCTTTATAGAATACTGATCTCTTCAACGCACTTGCAGGCACCCATAGAGTACACTAGGCATGCCCTCGAGCTAGTGGCTTCCTTGACGGAGATAGTGCAGAGGAGCATGAACCTACTCATCCTTTACAGGACTCTAGTAATTTCCTTCAGTTTGCACTTCATGTCATGAAATTTTCTGCTAATACATTAGCATTTCAACTGTAATTTGTTCCACACTACACTAATCTGATACATTGCGTCAAAACACTGCATTGATACACTGCTCCCATACACTACACTCATCTTTGCATCTGATATATACCACAACTAATGTATTTTGACAAATTGCCCTTTTTAGATCCCTTTTCAGATCCCAGCCCCACCGGACGCCCCAGCAAGAGCTGCATCATGACCTTCAGGACCTCCTCCAGCAACAGAGAGGAGAGAGAGATAGGCTCCGACACGTAGCTGAAGTAGAGCTAGGGGCATTCGTGGCGAGAGTGGCCCCTCAGAGCCCATTTTGGATGAGGATGATGATGAGACAAGCGAGGATGAGGTTGAGGTAGTGAGTCTACAGTCAGAGTCATCCAAGGACGGAGATGACGACGCTGGCTCAAATTTTGCTAGTGGTGAGGTTGTAGAGGCTAAGGAGAGCTCCGGTTCAGACTCTGATTCAGATTCAGACAATGGCGCCGATGGAAACAGTGCTTCAGAGTCCGCTCCGCTGAGGAAGAGGATAAAGAGGGCCTCTCGAGCTTGAGATAGCCGGCGCTGATCTATCTATGCTTTTGACTTAGTTTCTTTTTCACTAGTAGTATTAGCACTTTGTATAGTTCAGGCGAGTTTTATTTCTTTAAAAACTTGTACTCTTTTGCAAAAAGTGACCATGATCGAAATGAAAACAACTTTTGATTAAAAAGTGTTATATTTTGCATTCTGAGCATTATTGCATATCATTGCATGAGTTTGGCCTTGTTTGAAAACTGCGCGTTCAATTTGCATTGTCTTAATCAAGTAGTGAACCGACCAACAACTGAAATAATAAACAAAGCAAAATAACTCAATAAACAACACAAAGACTTAACAAGCTAATCAATGGAAATACAACTCGATAACCAAAACCAGGACTTGATAAACAACATAAATACAACTCAATAAGCAAAACCAGACGATTACAACTTAAATAAACATGCTCAAGCCCAAAAGGACTGAAAACAAGACCTCAAAAGATGCGAATAACAGAATACAACTGTTGCAAGCAACTGAATCCTCACAAAGGAAGTCAGTGAGCCTAAAAGGGAGGCTGCCGACCATGAAGGATGGATTGCCAGCCATCATTTCCCTTATGCCAGCCATCAACGTGCCCCTGCTGGCCATTGATAAGCCTTTGCTGGCCATCAATAAGCCATGCTGGCCATCGATGAGCAGAACCTCCAAAACGTTGACACCTGGCCTCCACTCACTACCTTATCTTCTTCAAAGCTCCAGTTTCGTGGTTTCTTTATTCTAGCTCTATTTTTGCCCTAAATGGAGCCATTCTTTGCCGAAAAACTCTTAAATTGGATTGCAGCTTTAGATGGCTTGAAAAAGTTAACTTTTCGAGGTTTTGGGATAAACGCACTATTCCCGCTAAGTCGTACCCCGCTGTGTTTTCTGTTTCTCCGCGCCGCGGCTAGATGTTGGAACCCGGTTACACATGTTTTCAACTTCAGGAAAGAAGGGATATGTTCGACAATCGAAGAATTCCAAGTTTTGATGGAATCCCAGCGTGACGAGAAAATCTTACCCCAGTCGCATTTTGGCCACATCCAGGCTTTACACGATGCCCGATCTTTGGTTCACAATGGGGAGTTAGATATTCCCAGCTTGATTCATCAATTTTCTGATGCCGGCGACCGCAACGATTGTCTCTGCCAAAGTTTTTGGCAACATGCCCTCTACTTGTGTATGTTGGCTCATTTCCTGCTTGCCCCTGGCTTTGGAGGATCTAGCATTTGCTTGATCGAAGTTGCCTAAGGCTTGAAAGAGGGCAAGAGCTGCATTGGCTTGACACTAGCCGAAACTTTGATGGGCTTGGATGCTTTCCATCGCGGGGAAACAACCTAGTTCGCAGGAAGTCCACTACTCTTACAGGTAATGTTTCCCACACTTGTCGCATGTGTTTCTCACATCACTCGGGCCTCGAGTTCTATTTTTCTCTCAAAATCCTTTCTCACTTTTCTCTCCAGATACACCTCTCTATTCTTCAATCTCTCTTATTTTTCATCCCTCCCCAAATATGGCTCATGGACAGGTTGAAAGTAGTGAACTCTTGCCCTGCATATTCAGCGCGCGACTATTTCTTTCGCCAACGGCTAGTTGATTTCCCGAACGAGGGATGGTGGTGCCACTGGATGTGCAACAGATCCGTTGTTGACATTGCTTGGCGTTGCCCCTGGTTTGATCTTCCTGAGATGAGCTACAGCATGGCCCGACAACTCGACATTCAGTTGATTGGCTTGACACACTGTGTCTTCTATTTTCCATTCCGATTCAAGCGTCAGTTCGGACATGACCAGACTTGTCCAGAAGAGGGGGTGGAGTACCCAGCTCCATTTCTAATCTGAGGTTCGCAACTAGCTCGATATCCCACTGCACGAAGGACAAGAAAGCTTCTGGCTCCTGCTCCCAATTTCAGTTGCACCCTTTTTAGCGAATGCATAGCTTAGCTTGAAGATGAGGTGCAAACTGGGCCTACTTTAGCATCTGAAGCTTCCACAAGCTCTGGGAGGGGACACGGGAACATCTGACTCATCAATGCCCCAAGTTTGTTACTTTAATCTGTACTTTCAAGTTTTCCTTTTGAATGTAATAAAAAGAAACTTTGATTTGTATTGAGAGTTTGGAGAAATCTGTATTGACATCAATGAAATTGAAGTTGTGGGTACTGAAAATTTTCCTTTTGGTCCAAAAATGGTCTAAGTTGTAAAATGATTAACTTGAACAAAATCACCTTTTATTAAAACCTTTCAAAACCATTTTCGATAAGGATCACAATTGGACACACTTGGAATCTATCCTTGAAATGTACAACCCCGAATCCAATAATTGGAAAGTTACCCCTTGTCTGAAGAGCACTGCACTGTAACCATCTCTCACAGTGAATATCACAACCGAACTCTTGGATACAGAAAAGACAAAGATGACCAAAACAATCTCATGGACACAGTTGATTTGGAAGTGTTTATGGCTGGACTTCAGAATGAAGTTGCCTACGTATCCTAAAGATGGGAATCAAGCCTTACGTAGTTTGGTTCAGGTTTACTCATGTATTAACACTCTCCTTTTGCTCTCTAACTTTTGCCAAGACCGCCCTTTCTAGGTTTTCAACCTTTCGAGCTCAGTTTTTCTTTTTTCTAATTTTTCATGCTCTAACTTTTGCCTAGGTCGCCGTTTCGGGTTTTCAGCCAAGCGAGCCACTCAAGGGTAGTATTTCTTCAACTTGTCCATGTTGATTGCTTGGGAGAATTCGAGGCCATCTAAGTCCATAAGAATGACAACTCCACCTGACCAAATTGATTTGATGATGTAAGAACTAGTCCAATTGGGTCTGAACTTGCCCCTAGGGTCGTGGATGGGAGCTCGGTTGTCTTTGAGCACCAAATCCCCTTCTTTCATATTCCTGGACTTAGCTTTCTTGTTAAAAGCCCTGGCAATTCTGCGTTGATAACTTTGGACGTGGTATAGTGCTTTCAGGTTCCTCTCTTTGAATAGCATTAGTTCCTCGAACCTATTCTGCTGCCAATCCGCTTCTGCTATCTGGCACTCAGCCATAACCGGCAGCGACGAAACTTCAACTTCAATCGGCAGAACAACTTCCATTCCATAAACCAGAGAATACGGAGTTGCCCCAGTAGAAGTTCGGATTGATGTCAGCTAGCCCCAAAGAGCAAATGGAGCTTATCCGGCCAGTCCCTGTTGGTTTCCACCATCTTTTGTAGAATGTGCTTGATGTTCTTGTTGGCGGCCTTAATAGCTCCGTTGCTTTGCGATCGATATGTGGATGACTTATGAAAAGCCACGTTGTATTTCTCTAACAAGTCGATCACTTCTTTCTTGAAGTGGGAACCATTGTCCGAGATGATCTCATTTGGGACCCCATAATGACAAATAATGTTATTCCTAATAAACTTGGCTACATGCGACGCCTTTAGCACTGCATAGGATTGGACCTCGACCCACTTTGTAAAGTAGTTTATCGCCACCAGGATATACTCATGCTTGTTTGACACCTTTGGAGTAACTGCTCCAATAACATCAATTCCCCAAACTGAAAATGGCCACGGTGAAGTCATGTTGTACAGCTTCGACTTCGGGATGTTTATGCGATTTGCATGAATTTGACATTTGTGGCATCGCCGAATGAAACCCATACAATCCTCCTCCATGGTTGACCAGTAGTGACCCTGTTTGAGAAATTTTCGAGCTAGCATCACTCTGCTCATGTGCGATCCGCACTCTCCTCCGTGGATGGCCTCCATTAGGTGCTTCGACTCTTTTTCATCAACACACAGCTTGTGCATTCCCAAATGGCCTCGTTTGTACAATTTACCCCTGTAGATGATAAACTGAGCAGGCATTCGCCGTATTGCCCTCTTATCTTTGGCATTTGCCCCTAGTGGATAGGTCTTATTTTCTAAGAAGTTCCAGATGTCATGATACCAGGGATTCTGATCTTCTACTTCCTTTATTGTAGCGATCAACTCGTAGGCCGGCACATACCTCTGTTCGATAATGATCGGACGCATTCGGACTTCGAGAGGGATGTCTATCATGGAAGATAGAGTTGATAAAGCGTCAACAAACCTGTTGTTCTCTCTTAACAGATGTGTGAAGATTAGCTTCTCAAACCTAAGTATCAGAATGTCCAGGGTTTGGTGATAGATTTTCATCCTTTCTTCTTTAACCTTCCAATCTCCTTTTGCTTGAGACACAACCAGGTTCGAGTCCCCAATGACGTCCAACCGTTTTGCCCTTAGTTCCAGGGCGGCTTCCAAGCCAGCGATACATGCCTGTATTCTGCTTTGTTGTTTGATACTTTAAAACGGAGTTTGAAAGTTTAAGGTATGTGGGAATTGTCGGGTGCTATCAGCAACACCCCTATCCCATAACCGTACTGGTTAGACGCTTCGTCAAAGTACATAGTCCAAATCTCTTCCTCAACTTGCAGAATGGCCTCATCTGGGAACAAGACTCTATTGCTTCGTCCCCTTCTATTGGGTGATCTGCCAAAAATTCTGCTATAGCTCTCCCTTTCACAGACTTGCGAGTCATATACTTCAAATCAAATTCGGAGAGAATGAGTAACCAACGGGCTAGCCTACCTGCAAGTGCTAGTTTCTCGAAGAGATATTTGATGGGATCCAATCTCGAAACAAGAATTACGGAGTGAGCTAACAGGTAGTGCCTCAACTTCCTGGTAGCCCATACCAAGGCTAAGCAAGCCTTTTCGAGCGGAGTGTAATGGGTCTTATATTCCAGCATCTTCTTGCTCAGGTAATAAATGGCCTTCTCCACTCTATCCTCAGATTCCTACACAAGCATGCAGCCCATTGTCATGTTGGTTACTGACAGAAACAAAATCAACAGCTTCCCTGGCTATGGCGGTGACAACACAAGTGGGTTCTGTAGATACTGCTTGATTTGCTCAAAAGCTACCTGGCAACGGTCATCCCATTGGAATTTCTTTCCTTTCTTCATGAGACCAAATAGTGGTTCACAAGTCAAGGTTAATTTTGCAATAAATCGTCTTATGAATTGCACTTTACCTAGAAAGCCTCGCACCTCCTTTTCAGTCCTTAGTGGTGGGATTTCTAGGATGACCTTAATCTTGGAAGGATCAACCTCAATGCTCCTCTGCGTAATCAAGAACCTCAACATTTTCCTTGCTGTGACACCAAAAGTGCATTTTTGTGGATTCAACCTCAACCGATATTCATTGATCTGTTGGAAAAATTTCTCCAAGGCGGTGTAGTTGCCCTCTCTTTCCTTGGATTTGACAATCATGTCATCCACATACACCTCAACCTCTTTGTGGATCATATCATGCAAGATCGTGGTTGCAGCACGTTGATAAGTAGTTCCAGCATTTTTCAGACCGAACGGCATCACCCTATAGCAGTAGGTTCCCCACGGCATGGTGAAGGTAGTCTTCTCTTTGTCTTTGGGTGCCATCAAGATCTGGTTGTACCTGAAAAACCCATCCATAATGGAAAGCAGTGTATGGCCTACGGTGAAGTCCACCAATTTGTCGATATGCGGTAGGAAAAAGTCATCCTTTGGACTAGCTTTTTTCAGATCTCTGAAATCCACACATACCCGAATTCTGCCATCTTTCTTTAGCACCGGAACAATGTTGGCCAACCAAGTTGGATATTCAGATACTAGCAAGAATCCTGCGTCAATCTGCTTTGTGACCTCTTCTTTAATCTTCAAAGCCCAATCCAAACGTATTCTCCAAAGTTTCTGCTTGACGGGTCGGGCCTCAGGGTCAAGAGGGATCCAGTGCTGTACAATCTCAGGATCAATTCCAAGCATGTCTTCGTAGGACCACGCAAAAACATCTTTGAAATCTTTTAATAAAGCGACTAAGCGTTCGCATTCCTCGGAAGACAACGTGGACCCGATCTGGACCAAACGCGAATTCTTCTCAATAACCACATTAATTGAAATGATTTCATCAACCAAGGGATTTACAAACCTCTCCTCATCTCGATCAATCCAATGTTTCAATACCAGAGGAATTCCTTCCTTATCATTTTTATCAAAAATTTGAAAGTCATGATCAATGCAATACACAAGTGGCACAGAAAAGTACTCAGAAATGGCAGTGGTACCATTCTCATTCACAACTTCTAGTTCGTCCAAATCCTCGGTTACAACCGACTCAAAAGAAAAGGAAAAAGACGACCTGGACAAAACAACGGCATGCGGGCTATCAACCCCAGAAATACCGGACTCTGACTCAGAAGAACTGTAATCTGATTCCGACTCCACAAACTCTATGGAATCAGATTCCGGTTCATTACCTGATTCAGAACTGTTTGACAAAAAGCCCTCCTCGAATTTCCAAATGAGAGAGGGTGCGATAGATACATCCAGAATGCCGATAGAAGGGTCCACAGCTGATTGATCTCCAATCATAGAAACAGTGAAGTCATCTCCCAAGCTCTCCGGTGTGATCTGAGGATCTGAAAGGAGACAAGCCAGCGCTGCTCCTATCTCGAGTTCTATGCCGTCGAACTCATCCTCTGTACACTGTTCAACCTCAGCTGGTAGGTCAGTCTACTCTTCTGCAACTTCATCCCCTTGCAACTGTAGGTCGAAGAAGATCTCAAAATCGGGCAAATGCCGCTTTTCAAAATTCAGCCATGGCTCAGGAAAGCCGCAAAATGGGAAATCCTCCCCCTTCCGGACAAAGCGGCCGTTCAGGGTTCCTTGAATGGGTCTATGCACCAGCTCATAGTGCTTCCCAGTTTGCTTAGCTTTGGCCTTTCTTGCCATTTCCTTCCCCTTTCTTATCCAGTTCTCTTTGGTAGGTGTGCAACCTAGACCAAAGGTATGAGGATTATGTGGCACGTCGGCCAACATAGCAATGCCCTTTTGGCCACTCCTTCCCAATCCCATTCCGGGTACATGTTGAAGCTTATTCATGAGGTAGACAGATTGAGCACTAACATATAACCCCTCATTAATAGCCAGAATATCTTGCACTGCTCGGGCCTCAGCCAAAGCGAACGCAGACAAAAAGACATCCTCGTCGCCGTGTACAATTTTCAGTACTGGTGTAATGACTTCCAGCGGAGGATGTATGGAAGAGTTCGCAAAAACAATAGCTACCCCCTTTCCATGGGGGTACTTCAGCATCTGATGCAGAGTGGAAGAGACAACTTTCACTTGGTGCAGCCACAGCCATCCAAGGAGTAAATTAAAGGTGGCCGGAACATCCAAGACGTGGAACTCAATGTCCTGTTGTGCCGGGCCAACCTGAGTTCTGATCCGAACTGTCCCCATCATTTCCCGACTTGTATTGTCATAAGCCCGAATCACCTGGGCCGTTGGTGCGAAGTCTGCTGGCTTCAAACCGATAGCATAGGCCGTGCGCGATGGACACACATTAATTGCAGACCCGGTATTAACTAAGACAACTGGTATCCACTTCTCTTTACATTCAACATAGATGTATAGTGGTTTATTATGCTCAGAGCCCTCAGGAAGCAATTCCTTATCTGTAAAAGTCAAAGTTGGTGAAGCGCCACCTGGGAAAACCAGTCCCACTAACTGCTCAGGGGTTGTGTCGATAGAGAGCTTAGCCTTATCCATTGCTGATAGGACGACTTGTCTATGCACCCGTGAAACCATGAGTAATCCTCAAATAGAGATGTCTACTTGAATCTTCTTCAGTTGCTTCAGTACAGCTTCTTCTTCTAGCAGTTTATCTTTATGTTTCTTTTCTTCCTTGTCCTTCCCTGATGCTTCTGGTTGGTCCAAGTGTGGGGGCTTGAAGTACCACCCACTCCGAGTCATGTGATCAACTTCCTCGGCATACCGTATATCATCTGGAAAATTCTGTCCCCAATCCGCATCCATATGGGCGAGATGCAAATCCTCATCTTTCCACCACATTCCTCTGGCAACGGACAAGCAATTGTCCGGTTCCGTTGTAAACACTCTTGTATCTGCACCACAGTCAGTCCCCGCAGGGCCTTTGGCTTTTCTAGCCTTTTGATCATTCTCAGTTCTTTCATATTCGAATCGCTTCAGTGCGGCCTCCTATTCTATATCGGCTGTACAAGTACTAACCAATTCTTGAGCAAAATTCTTAGTGCCGGTGCTCTTCGGCAACTTTCCCTTGTCGTTGACCATTCCGGCCATTGTAGAAGTTCCCGTTTCCAACTGTCCCTGCTTTGGTTGAGACCCCTCATCAACATTCGGTTCATCACTGAGCCACCCCGTATTATCCGTTGATCTGTTCATATCAAACCAACTAATCTGTACATTACCCAGATCTTGTTCATCGAAGAACTGTAGATTACTGATGTCCTCCTCAAGCTCAGCTAAGTCATCCAGTCCCTGGCTTGGCCCGTCCTCCCAGACTACAATAACCTCCATCTCCATCGACAGTTCCACCCCTGGTCTGGCTTGGCTAGTTGGCACAATGTAACAGCACGAGTTGTACTCTTCTTCAGTTAAGCTCATGGAGCCCTCAGGCATACCTTCTTCTACCACAGCTACCACCACAGGTTCGGGTTGGCGTATGGACGCGCTCATCATACATAGGTTTGTACTTTCTAGGATGAACAACACCGTCTTAGGCAGGTGGGAAGGGGTGATATATATGCTGGGGTCGTATGGGACGACCATTGTTTGGATAAGGTTGACTTGCCTGGGTGGAGGAGGGGGTTAGTTATGTGGTGGGAGAGGATATGTAGTGACATCAGGCTTTTCAAGAGGCACTATTACTTTGTTGTCGATAAGATCCTGAATCTCATGACAGAGTCTAAAGCATAGGTTGGTATCATGACCATGCTGTTGGTGGAAGGCGTAGTACTTGGTCGGGTTGTGTGTAGGAGGAAGGGGATTAGGCAATGGGCGCGGCTCTAGGGGCTTCAGATGCCCCTTTCTGATTAGGACCCTCAAGGCCGCAAATAAAGACCTGTAGAGTGGGGTGAAAACCTTCTGGCCTCGGGGTTGGTGCTTTGCAGGTTGTGAGGTGGTTTCGGATGTACTAGAAAAGGGGTGGCTGTTTTCGGTGTGGTGGTGACCATACCAACATCAGAGGTTCTTGCAGCCGCATTACTACTTGTAGCCGCATTGGAACCACGTGTAAAAGCCCTCTTGGGCTGCTTTTTCTCATGGTCTATTAGACCCTGTTTCATTGCATCCTCTATCTGCACCCCTATTTCATGAAGGTCAGCAAATGTAGGTAGGTAAGACAATCATCTTTTGTAGCAGCCTCAATTGCAGATTACGAATGACCATTCTTATCTGGTCCTATTCAGCTGGCCGGGTGGTCATCATGGAGGCCTTGGCCCTCCACCAAGTGACAAAATCAGAGAAGCCCTTGTTTGGCTCTTGACGAGTTGCCTCGAGATCACAAGTTGTGACCTCGATTTGAGTATTATAGGAGTATTGAGCAATAAAGGCCTCGGCCATTTCTTACCAGCTCTTCTTCACAGAATCCTCAAGTTTAGCATACCAAATGGCCGCGATACCTGACAAGGTTCGGCCGAAGAGGGATAACTTCTACAGTCTAGTTAGGTCCATCGGCCGCAGAATATCTGAAAATAGCCGCAAGTGGACCATGGGATCACCCGAACTGTCAAAGCGATGTATATGTGGCATTTTAAATCTATCCAGAAATGTCACCGCCAAATCTGTATAACTATCCTCTATATCTGGGATCGAGTTGACGCCCTAAGCTCGTTTAAAAATCTTCTCAAGCTTGCTCACTTTTAGAGCGGTAGGGTCAACCTCAAACTCAAACGGTGCCTCCGTTGGGTAGAGCGGTGCTTTGGAAGTCTGAGGTGAGACTGGCCCTGCCAAAATGTTTGCATTCTCTTGAACATTAGTTGTATCCCCGGGTATTGGAACCCTGACTGGGGGTGGATGCGAAGCAGAAGCTACTGCTTGTTGTGGTTATTGTCGCTGTTGAAGGCTAGCAATCAGTTCAGCCTGCTAGGCTACAATCTCCATTTGGCGAGCGGTAACTTCCGCTTGGCGAGCAGCGTCTAGCTGCATGGCCTCGATGGTTTGTTGAAGTTGGCACATCATATCCTCCATATTGTCTATGGGGTGCTGATCTGTCAAGACCGGTGTATACTCTCTTTTTGAGGTGGAAGTAGAAAATTGGGCCCGACTGAGCACAGATGACGTAGATAGTGACCGCTGAATTGCCAACTACGAACCGATGATCTATGCCTGACTTTCCTCCGTCTCGTAATCGGGGGTAGCAAAGCAAACACTGGTTCTCCTCCAATAAGATCCTCAGATTGGTAAATCCGCCTGACTTGAGTCCAGAGTGCTCGTGGGGTAACCGCCTCGTCGGAAGTAATTGTGAAATACTACCTTACAAAAAGAAAAAGAAAAAGCAAAAAAAACAAAAATCAGAAAACGCACAGCACCTCGGCTTTAGACAAAAACAACACACAGTTGAAATCGAAAGCTAAACGACTGTACTCAGACACTGATTTCTGCCCCAAATTTCTGCCTCAAAAACTTGTAACTAATACATACATTCCTGTAGAGTTACACTCTAAAAGCACGTATCAAGCAAGTGAGAGCCAAAACACCCCTATGATGGGGTAGGGTTACCCTATCCTAATCTCATTAGGAGCTAGGGATTCACTACGCAAACAAGCGGTTTCATACAATCCTGCGTTGGTTACCCTGTCCTAATCTCGTCAGGAGCTAGGGATTCACTATGCACAACAAGCGGTTTCAAACAATCCTGCATTCAGGTGAGCAACCTGTTCTAGTTTGGAACAATCTCTATGGCTTCCGATATGCAACCAGGCCGATTGCTCAAAAAGGGTGCCTCAACAAGACCACCTAATATGCCTCTCACTCCTAACACCGGGAAGTGAAAGGAGAATCAAATGGTACAGCGGTAGTCCAGATCCAAGGTTTGTGTTCCCATCGTGGCAGAGCTCGCAATCGGTAAGCCTTATGGCACGCTTTTCTAAGCAAACCTCCGGCAAACCGTCCAGGAGTAGCAGATGGCAAACACTCTGACATAGGCGCATCGATGCAAATGTAAATGCAAAGAAACACATAAGTGTAAATAAAACAACAGCTCATGAGTTCGAGTCAAGTTCTCTAAATCCCCAGCGGAGTCGCCAGAAACTATAGCTTGACTTTCTTCGCGCCCCCTTTTGGAGAGCTCGAATTGGTCCTACAGCTCGGACTCCTGTCACGGTTTTGAATCTGATCTCACAAAGTACAATGTGAGACTGATAAACACCAAAGAGTCCAATCCGGCAAATCATTTTGAATAATCAGATTTTGAATCAAATAATGCCAAAACTGGACTGCTTTGCTAGGTTATAGAGTCGCCACCTAAATATTTTATTTTTGGGAAATTTAGAAAATCCTGACTCGTGCCAAAGGCTACGTGTCCATCATCACCAAAGTTGCCTCGGCTTGGGAACTTCGGTACGAGTGTATGTTGTTTTATAAACACATGTGTTCTTATTCTGGTTATTAGCTAACTTTACTATGTGACGCACACAAAAATCAAATATATACTGAGTCGCAAGACTTGGAACAAATCAACTCATGTTTGCTTTCGAAAATGGTTTGAACTTGCGACCCTCAAGTGGGTAAAAAGGCGGATTTGCCACCAAACATAGTGGGCTTAAAACATGATTTGCCACTTCGCAAAGTGGGCTTAAAACTTACAATCGTCGAATTGTTCAAATTCAAACAACAACGCTTTCATCCACAGGCATTCATGCAGTTAATCATTTAAGCAAATAGCCTCATGGCAAGCATGCTATCATTGCAACATCCACATCTCATGCGACATGCTAAAGTGTAAAAGCTTACCGAGTACTCCAAGCCAAAACAAAAATTAGTTAGAAACAATACATGATCCTAACTATGTTAATATGCCTAATGCAACACATGCAATAATACAATTAAGAGGCATGTGATACAATTTGATAACATGCTTTAAAACACGTATTCAAATAAGTATTGAGTTTGCAATGCAGTTTGTATGATGCGCCAAGCCTCGGTGCATGCAAGACAAATGAATGGATGCAAACATGCAAGCATAAGGTATGCTAATCGAAACATGACCCTAAACTAACCATCGAAAGCGGTTAAATAAAAGGGAGAAAGACGTGGGGTTGGAAGACATGCACACACATACGCACACTTATTACGACATTACGCCCTCATAAAGGAGGGTCCGAATAAATAAGCTGACTAGCTACATTAATTAAGCTAATTATTACAATACAAAACTAATTAACTATTCTAGCTAATTAAATATTACAACAATTGAGACAAATTAACTAACTATTCTAAGCTACCTAAAATATTACAAACCAAATTGAACTTATTAATTACAAAACTTGAATTGAATAATTAGCTATGCTAACTAACTAAAGCAATTAAATGGCCTCGAGGGCTAGGGATGCATGCTCAGTTGGCTTCCTCCCGAAAATGCCCTTGCCTTGCCTTGCCATCGGATGCCTCTGTTTGCACTCATTCAATCACCGAAAACTGTACCAACTTCCAGATTGCCTCTGCTCCAACACAGGAACACATTTGTGCAAAATTTCATTTCTGGCCGGTCGGCTACAAAAGGTGGTTGTCGGCCACAACAACCGGCCGGTCGGCTAGCTCAAGTAGCCGGTCGGCTACTTCAAGTTGCCGATCGGCCACCCCATTTTCTGGACTTCTTCTTTTGTTACAACAGAGAGCAAACAGAGGCAAAGAAATGCATTTTCAAGAAATATATGTACTACTATCCTCCTTATCATCTCTCAAAATCAAAGGAGTGTAGCTCTTGGCCCTCAAGCAACCAACCAAGCATTCTCAATGCATGATGGCTAGAGAACCAAGCTTGTACAAGGTCAATGAATGTACAAACAAAACCAAAACAACCACCACCCTATCGTGCATGATCAAGGGTGACGGTGACCAAGAAAAATGACACGTTTCATCACTTTGAGTCTGAAACATCCCATTTCCCCTGTGTTTGGATTAACGTCCGATCCAAACACATGCAATGCAACACAACATGCTTAACTTGCTCAAGTTTTACTTTTCATGTGTTATTTACTCATTTTAATTACCGATCCATTCTTTAACCGGTTAAGTCCAAAAGATGAGAGTCCTCTAATGGAAAGAGGGCTTAAGCTACAAGTACCTTGAGCATGAAAGAGGCCTCATGCTGTTGGTAATGAACTCCTGAAGGAATTAAACCATTAGGCATGAGGGTCTCAATTCCACACTCAAGCTAACAAGAGGCTCAGAGCCACTTTCAAAACAAAGTAAAGAGTGAAATATAGAGGGAGGTTACAGATATTTCAGTGCTGACATGGCATGCAAAATGACACTAAATCATGCAAGCAACACATGCAAGTCATGTTTAAGAGCTCAACTCGTTAAGCTAGTGAAGACCATTGCACTATAGCCATGCAATACAAGCCTCAACTGACCAAACCAACTCAGAATAGAGTTAAAATATGCCAAAACAGTGGCTAAAACTTGCTGAGATTAAGGCACGGAAGGCTAGAAAAACATGCTCACATGTTAGCTTGCAAACAAGACTCAAGAGCAACTCTAGAAAAAACAATGAAAGAGTGAAGCAAATGAGCATGTGACAAAGCTATAAACACTGAAATTACATGTAAAAAGACACTTCAACATGCAACCATCTCAAGAAAATCAAGTTTGAAGGGCTAGAATGGCAAGCTAGTGAAGATATTTGCACTACAACTATGCAAAACAAGGCTCATATGACCAAGACAGCCCAAAACAAAGGTAAAACCAGTCAAAATAGTAGCTAAAACATGCTTGAATTAAGCTAAGTTAGACCAAAAAAACATGCTACCATAGGATGCTAACTAGGCATGCAAGTGAGACATAAGGAGAAGAGGCCAACCCCTCAATTTTTGGACTTCAAAACATGCTTTCCACCGCTGAAATAACTTTGAATTTCAGTGGTTTAAAAACCCAAAAAGTTTGATTTTAATATGCTAAAAGATGGTGCAAAAAGCTTCATAATTAAGCAACAAGAAGGGTGGACAACCCCTTAGCACAAAATGACTTCAAACTACCAGATTAAGCTTAAAAAATCAGAGTTTTTTTTGTAGTTGAAAACTAGGCCAAAACAGTATAAAAAGATAGCCAAACAAGTAATCAAAATAAAGCCTACAAGGCAAGTCCTATACCTCTTGAAGCACAGCACAAAACAGTCACAATTTTGTGCTAAAACCACCCTTAGGAGCTCAAACTATCCCTCAAAGAACCTCAAATCCAAGATGAGGATGTTTGGTTAAGGGTCTTTGTGCAAAAGTGTAGAGAAAATCAACTATCAAGCATAAAACAAGAGGAGAGAGAGAGAATTCTAGAGAGAGAGAGAGAAAATTTTGCTCTAAATTGTCTAACCCCTCAAAATGAGGGAGAGACCCCCCTATATATAGAAAATCAAGCTTAAAGCTTGTATTCATCCCTTCATACACGTGTATGGAGACGAGCATCAGTGAACAACAGCTGGCACAACTGGCAAATAAATATCTGAAAAAGGAGAAAAATGGCCGACGGCCATCATCAGCGGCCGACCGGCCATCAATGTAGCCGACCGGCCACCACTGGTGGCCGACAGGCACAAGTCATGGCTGGCAGGCTATGGGGATGGCTGACAGGCCACCCTCTCCTCCAAAATCAAAGCAACAAGCTCTTGGTCCACAACCAAGAACAAAACAGACGAGATTAGAGGCTTCAAGGCAAGGCGCTCGGCCGAGACCTTCAGGGACTTAAAACAAACGCGAGTAAGCACAATCATCGGGTATTCAAACGATGACTTCCAAGTCTTGAGGATGGTCAAAAATGGGGTGTCTATAAGCGCAAGAAGCTCGAGCGCAAGAAGTGGCGCTCGAGCACAGAATACACACTCTAGTAGTTTTATAGACAGCAGACCAACGTTCAAACGCAAGAATAGCCGCTTGAGTGCAAGACCGCTCGAGCGTAGAATGTACTCTCCCCGTAGTTTTGTAGACCTGCAAAAGTACTGAAAGTTCGCAAAGCCTGCTCGAGTGCAAGAAGTGCCACTTGAGCGGAGGAGTAAAATTCTAGGTAGCAAGAGTTTGTAAACCAAGTAGCAAACTTGTTCCAAACACAACCAATACAACCCAAAAGCCAAACTCAATGAGGGAAAAGAGGAATAAGACAAGAACAACAATACAGAAACATGAAACCTGAGTCCATAATATCAAACGAGTCGGGTCTAAAACCAAAATCACTATAATCTCCCCCCTTAAGGAATTTTATCCTCGAAATTTCAATTCAAACTTTAAAACCATGCTTACACCAATTACAATAATGATAATTAATCAATTTCATTACCATGACCCATTCTCTGATTATCCATTCTCATCAACTCGATACAGAAGTCCCAACATTGAAAGTACAATTCACATTTTCTAAAACATATAAAATGTTTTCAAATTTCATTAACATAACATAATCTCAATACATGCTCAAACACCAACAAATAAGTCAGGATACTTCTCACGAACCTCCAACTTACGTTTCCAAGTTGCTTCCTCAACTCCATGATGTTTCCATAACACTTTTACTAAAGGAATTGTCTTGCCTCGCAAGACTTCTTACTGGGAGTCCAAGATTAGCAGTAATCCTGACTCCATAGAAGTTAGGCTTCTATTGGGACTAGGTTTATATTGGCTATAAAATAGAGGCACCCCCATGGGTCTAAGGTATGCTTTTTAGGCTTAAGCTCGTGAGTTGAATAATTGATTATCTTTGAGAGATATACTGACTTGATCGTCGGAGTGCCCCCCGGGTGGACGAACCACCGCGGGATTCTTATATTTCTATTGCAGGTCAGTCAGGTGCCATCTATTCTGCCAGTGCTCTCCAGCTGAATTATTGAGTTGGCAATGTGGTCGGAAAATTTCCCACACAACAACCATCATACAATCACTTATATTTGTCATTTTACGGATATTTCGTTCGTGAGAATTGGCACCTATGTATACTCATGAATTACAAGACTTTCACCGTGGATACTCCAGCCAATTTAATTCAGTGGAGTGCATTCCCTTTCTTCTCCCAAACATCATACATTTACAATGTATTAAAGATGTG
This sequence comes from Camellia sinensis, assembly GCF_004153795.1. Classification (NCBI taxonomy): domain Eukaryota; kingdom Viridiplantae; phylum Streptophyta; class Magnoliopsida; order Ericales; family Theaceae; genus Camellia; species Camellia sinensis. Next base: position 100,658 of record NW_021025923.1, read on the forward strand.
ACAACGCTCAATGCAAATGGATAAGAAAATTAGTTTCAATTCACGTAATTCTTATGCAATTTCTACAACAATCATAGTTATCCTTCATCGATAGCCCAAAGCAGATACTTCTAAATAGATATACAATCTCCAAGATAGATAACTCATCCAAATCTCAAGTGTGAGTGGTATTACATATCCAACTCTACCATTTATATAAACATCCATCCAATTTCACGTTTTCAATACTAATTTCATTTATTTATACAAAATAAATATTTGAGACATTTTTGGGAAAACTCCATTTTCTTCCAAAAATCATCCAAAGTATCAAAATCAACAATTTTATTACAACACAACCTTATATTCACTCCCATAACCATTTTCAATACATCCATTTATATACCCCTCTTTTGATTTTAAACCAAAACCCTAGGTTTGTTCAAAATCCTCCAAAATCACAATATTGTTTATGCAAGGCAAATAACTACGTTAAAACCTATAGAAGAGTGTAGAAAATCCCTACCTCAAAGTTAGAAGGCGAGCGAAGCAAGGAAGAAACTCGGATGAAGCCGAAACCCAACTCTATTTAGATGAAAACGTAACCCTTGAGATGCTTTACCTTTTTAACAAAGGCGTACGGGTAGAGAAACCACTAAGTCTAGGTGAAATGTAGAGAGGGTGAGTTTTAGAGAGAGAAGCTCTAGATCTAGGGTTTTTCAAATGTTTAGAGAGAGAATGAAATAAAAAAGTGATGTAAAATGTCATTTTTACGAACCGAAATATGCACAGTCCGCTCGAGCGCAAAAAGTGACGCTTGAGCGTCCAGATAGAAAAATAGTTTCTGCTCGAGCACAAGAAGTGACGCTCAAGTGTAGAATACACACTTCTAGTAGTTTTACAGACTACAGACCAACGCTCGGGTCCAAGAAAGGCTGCTCGAACCGAGACTGCTTGAGTGCAAAAAGCATCGCTCGAGCGTAGAATACACTCTCCTAGTACTTTTGTAGACCTACAAAAGTACCGAGAGTTCACATAGCCCGCTCGAGCGCAAGAAGTGATGCTCGAGGGGAGGAGTAAAATTCTAAGCAACAAAAGTTTGAAAACCAAGCAACAAATAATCCAAATCTACTCCTAATGGTCCTTGTCGTAGCCCATATATATGCGTCCTTGTAGCTCTCTAAAAAATGATAATTTTTTGGGATTAGAGAGAGAGTAAGGAAGTTCACATTTTTAAGCCCACACTCAGTTTGTAATCAAGCATAAGTGTAACGCCCTGAAATAAATGCAATATACCATCCAGAAAAATAAGTAAATAACAGTATGAATCAGAGTATAATGTCCTTCTATTACATGAGATTCGGTTGGACAAAAAGGTAGCACATGCGATATATATTGATAAATAGAACATCCTGAATCTACAGCATTGTTACCAAACAGCAATAATGTAATAAAAGTTAAACAGGTAATCATATGCCCTAAAGGCTTATATCTTTACAAGTCAAGGCTTGGGTACATCAAAAGTGAGTCGTAAGCTCAATACAAATAAAACTCTAGGCTTGTACAAATATTAAATGCAAAATAACAAAACTGAGCCTTTAGCTCCACAATCCTCCCAAGCTAAGTCCTTGGTGGAGGCATATCACCCACACCTGAAAATAGTTTTCCCAAATAGGGTGACCCAAAGCACAATAGAAATAATCTAACACAATATATGAACCTTAACAAAGATATTAGTGTGATATGCACATACCATGTCCGTAATAAAATCATTTATAACTCTTTTGCAAAATCATACAATGTCGAACTTATATTTCGATCCATTTTATCTCAATTCATGAGTCACTTCCATTTTATTCAGACAACCAAACAAGGATATAACTTAGTGAGTCCCTAACCAATATAGCCATCATACAATCACTTCTATTTTCCATTTTACGGATATTTCGTCCATGGGAATCGGTACCCATGTATACTCGTGATTTTTTGGACTTTCACCCTGGACACTTCGGCCAACTTAATTCAATAGAGTACATCCCCTTTCTTCTCACAAACATGGAGTACATCCTCTTTCTTCTCTCAAACATCATACATTTACAATGTATTAAAGATGTGACAACGCTCAATGCAAATGGATGAGAAAATTAGTTTCAATTCACGTAATTCTTATGCAATTTCTACAACAATCATAGTTATCCTCCATCGATAGCCCAAAGCAAATACTTCTAAATAGATATACAATCTCCAAGATAGATAACTCATCCAAATCTCAAGTGTGAGTGGTATTACATATCCAACTCTACCATTTATATAAACATCCATCCAATTTCACATTTTCAATACCAATTTCATTTATTTATACAAAATAAATATTTGAGACATTTTTGGGCAAACTACATTTTCTTCAAAAAATCAGCCAAAGTATCAAAATCAACAATTTTATTACAACACAACCTTATATTCACTCCCACAACCATTTTCAATACATCCATTTATATACCCCTCTTTTGATTTTAAACCAAAACCCTAGGTTTGTTCAAAATCCTCCAAAATCACAATATTGTTTATGCAAGGCAAATAACTATGTTAAAACCTATAGAAGAGTGTAGAAAATCCCTACCTCAAAGTTAGAAGGCGAGCGAAGCAAGGAAGAAACTCGGATGAAGCCGAAACCCAACTCTATTTAGATGAAAACGTAACCCTTGAGATGCTTTACCTTTTTAACAAAGGCGTACGGGTAGAGAAACCACTAAGTCTAGGTGAAATGTAGAGAGGGTGAGTTTTAGAGAGAGAAGCTCTAGATCTAGGGTTTTTCAAATGTTTAGAGAGAGAATGAAATAAAAAAGTGATGTAAAATGTCATTTTTACGAACCGAAATATGCACAGTCCGCAAGGTTATGCCTTTTGGACTGAAGAATGCGGGGCAACCTACTAAAGATTAGTAACTGCCATGTTCAAAGAGCAACTCAGTCGTACTATGGAAGTATACATCGATGATATGGTGGTCAAGTCCAAAGAAGAGCAAACTCATCTAGCCGATCTGGAAGAGACATTCGGCATTCTTTGCAAATACAAAATGAAGCTAAACGCTTCCAAATGTGCATTTGGCATCGGATCTGGAAAATTCTTTGGCTAGATTGTTAACCATCGCAGAATTGAAGCCAACCCAAGGCAAATCATAGCAATTTGAGCTCCTCGGTTGGTCAAAGAGGTTTAGAAGCTGGTAGGAATGGCCGCTACACTCAACAGATTCATCAGTCGTTCCACAGATCGCTGTCGGTAATTCTTTCATATCCTTTGTCAGGGCAAAGCTTTTGAATGGACCCCCGAGTGCGAAGCCGCTTTGGAAGGTTTGAAAACTTACCTTCGGACAATTCCGCTCTTGATAACACCTTCGACAGGTGATCCGCTCATTTTATATCTGGCAGTTTCCGATCAAGCTGTTAGCGACGTACTGTTAAAGGAAGAACTTGGGGAGCAGCGGCCAGTTTATTATGTGAGCAAAGCAATGGTTGACGCCGAAACAAGCTACCTTCCGTTGGAAAAACTCGTCTTGGCTGTCGTCATGGCAGCAAGAAAACTGATGCATTACTTTCAGGGGCATACCATTGGGGTACTAACGGACTACCCCCTCCGGTCAATACTCCGTAGTGTAGAAGCATCAAGGCGCATTTCAAAATGGGCTCTCGAACTCGACCAGTATGAAATTCAATTTCTGTCCAGAACCTCAATTAGGGAACAAGTGCTCACCGACTTTGTGGCCGAATTCACTAGATGCCTCATCGACTTTAGGTCTGATGAAATTTAACCTAAGCCGAACTGGAGAATTTACGTAGGGGACATTTGGCAGTTGTATTGTGGCAGATCATCCAACCAACGTGGCAGTGGGGCGGGTGTAGTGATCATGGCTTCTGACGGGGCAATAATCGAGCAGGCTGTCAAACTAGGCTTCGAAGCATCAAACAATGAGGCCGAATACGAAGCGTTGTTAACTGGCTTGCGAAATGCACATCTCCTTAGTGCTCAGTGTTTTCTTATCTTCTGTGGCTTAAAGCTAGTCATCAACCAATTGAAGGGGGAATACACGGCCAAAAATGATCGTATGGCAGCTTACATGAAAACGGCCAACTCTTTGCTTGCGAAATTCGACCATCATGAGTTAAATCAAATAACCCGGGATCAAAACACACATGCAGACGCCCTGCCCTGCCTAGCCTCCGCCATCAACTCAGAAATTAAACGGATAATTGAAGTAGGATTCATCCCTGAGCCGAGCATTGCCCCCTCAGAGTCAATTCAAATCAATATCATAGAATCAGGTCCAAGTTGGATGGACCACATCACTGCATTTCTATCTTCCGAACAGCTCCCAATGGACAAGAAAGAAACGTACAAACTGCAAAACAAAGCCCTGAGATATTACTTGGATCCGCAAGGAAAGCTCTACAAAAAATCCCTTTCTGGTCCATACCTAGAATGCGTTCATCCAGATAAAGTCAAAGAACTCCTGACCGAAATACACGAAGGTAGTTGTGGCGCCCATTCTGGTGGGCGTTCTTTGGCTCATCGAGCTGTAACGTAAGGATACTACTAGCCGACCATGAGAGCTGATGCCAAGTGTTATGTCAAGAAATGTGGATAGTGCCATAAATTTTCCCTATTAACCCATTTGCCAGCCGAGGAGTTGAGCTCAATCACCAGTCCTTGGCAGTTCGCTCAATGGGCGCTTGATATCATCGGGCCATTGCCACGGGCCCCAGGTAACAAGCGATTCTTAATTTTCACGACAGATTACTTCACAAAATGGGTCGAAGCGAAGGCACTAACACACAGCCATGATACTGATGTTAGGTGTTTTGTATAGAAGAATATCATAACACGATTCGGTTTGGCATTCCAAGAGCTCTCATTTCAGACAATGGCACCCAGTTTGATTGTGGCGTCTACAGAGAATTATGCAGCACGTATGGTATTCGGCCCTATTTCTCCAGCCCAACTTATCCACAGAGCAATGGTCAAGTTGAAGCCTCCAACAAAGCCATCTTAGATGGCATCAAGAAGAGGCTGGAGAAAGCTAAAAGCAGATGGGTCAAAGAATTGTCGAGTGTGTTGTGGGCTCATCGCACTACTCCGAGGCGATCCACTGGGGAAACGTCGTTCGCTTTATGCTTCGGAACCTAGGAAATCATCCCCTTGGAGATCGGCTTCCCAACCTTGAAATCGATAGTATTTGATATGGGCCAAAATGACATGATGCTTGCCTTGGATTGGACTCTGATTAAGGAACGAAGAGACCGTGCCCTTGCATCTGTGGCTGTAGACACCCCATTTTTGACTGACCTTAAGACTCAGACGTCATCGATTGAGCACTTGATGACTGCGTATGTTTGTGCTCGTTTCGAGTTTTCGGAGTTTTCGGCTGAGCGTTTTGCCTCCGAGCCTCTGAACTCTTTGTGTCTTGGCTTGGTTTATAGGCCATGCCTTGTTGACCTTACTTGGAGGGAGAGAGAGGTCTGTAGACCACCTTTTGTGGTCGTAGACCACTTTTCCCTCTTGTAGACTAGTTTCCGATTTTCAGAGCCTTCGGCCGAGCGCCTTGTCTCGGGACCTCTTAACGTTCTCCTCTTGGTCTGGTTTTTGGACCATGCCTTGTTGATTTGGCCTAGAGGGAAACAGAGGTCTATAGACCACTTTTTGTGGCCATAGACCATCTTTCCCTTTCGTAGACCATTTTCTGCGCCCGTAGACTAGTTTTCGAGGCTTCCGGCTGCGTGCCTTGTCCCGCGGCCTTTTGTCTTGCATCCTTTTTGGTTTGTTTTTGGTACAAACCTTGTTTTCCTTGCTTGGAGGCTGGAATAAGGGGTGTAGACTAGTTTCTCCCCTTGAAGACCACTTTTCTTCCCTGCCAGCCAGTTTTCTAGTCGGCCAACTAGTCTTGGTGGTCTTTGGACCACCAAAAGTGGTCGGCAGCCATGCCACCACCTTGCTTTCTTTGTGTAGACCACTCCTCCCCCTTGCCGACCACTCGATCTCCTTACAGACCACTTTTTCTGGTCGGCTGACCAGTGGAAGTAGGTGGCCGACCATTTCAACTGGTTGGCAGCTTTCCTGCACTTTCTGCAGATATTTTTTTGCCAGCTGTGACAGTTGGTGAGCATAGAACTCTTCCTCCGTACACGTGTATGGAGGGATTGAACCAAGCCTCTAGCTTGTTCAACAAGCTTGAGACTTGGATTTCTATAAGAGGGGAGGTCCCTCTCCCTTTCTAGAGGTTCAGAAAAATTGCATAGAGCTATACATACATATCTATCTCTATATTTCTTCCTTGGTTCCATATTTGTGCTTGAAAGTGTAGTTTCTTCACACTTTCGCACACAAACACATAGTGAAACACCACACTCTTGTTGCTGAGGTACCTAAGGGTCTTGTTTGAACTCAAGAGTTGGTTTTTTGCTCAGAAAAGCTACTAGAGTTGCTTCCTTCAAGTTGTTCTACAAGGGTGAGTCACTAGCCCATTTTAAGCTTTATGTTCATTGCTTATTTGACTCTATTTGCATGCTTATTTTGGCTTAACTTTCAACTGCAAAAAGCTTCATTTTCAAGTGTTTGATATGGTTGTTTAAGGCTTTGTTTGTGTTGGGGGTAGTCTACCCCCCCCTGTGCCTTATTTTTCCTTGTTTTGAGTTATCTTTTAAAGCCATTGGGACCACCTCTTTTTGGCCTTCCCACCACTGAAACTCAGAGGAATTTCAGATGTGGAAATATTGTTTTGAGGTCCCAAATTGGAGGGGGTCATCCCCTCTCCTTGTATCTTGGTTCCTTGCCTTGTTGGCCTCATGTTTGAGCTTGTTATTTAAGCTTGTTTTGGCTCCATCTCAGCCTATTTTTGGCTTTATTTCAGTATGGTATACCTCCATTTTGGCTTAGTTTAGGCCACCCTTGCATGCTTCTTGTATGTGTAGTGTAATCCTATTTGTGGCTCATCAAAGTGACATGTCTTTCTAGCATGTTGAGGCTCCATTTTAGCATGTCTTAGGCCTTGTTTTTCCATGTTATAGCTCTGTCAAGGGTTGGTTTGATAGCCTCTTACATGGTCCTTGCACTTGTAGTGCAATTCCACTAAACTAGCTTAACATGCATCATGCTTTGGACCATCATTCTAGCATGCTTTTGGCTCAACTCCAACAAGCTTTTACTCATGATTTACCATGCTTAAGCTCTATTTTATGTTGTTTTGGTCATGCATGCCTTGCTTTGTATAGCCATAGTGCATTCTAGCTCACTAGCTTTGAATTCCCAAGTCACTAGCATGCATTGCTTGGGCTATTTGCATGATTTGGCACCATTTGTTATGTGATTTTTGAGCATGTCCCAATGCCATGTCCTCACATCTTTCACTCTTTCAATGCTTTGGAGGGTTGATGCTTTATGACTTTAAGTATGAGCCAATATGTATGCCATCTTACCTAGCTTTTGGGGGCACCATGTCAGTGTGTATTTGGTCCTATTTTTCCATGATACAACTCTAATTTTTGTTGGTGAAGTCATCTCATGCTTGGCTTTGGTAGGTGTAGTGTAATCATGCTTATTGGCCTTGCATACTCCATGCTTCATGCCCTTCATGCTATCTTGTTTTTGCTATACTCCGTGCATGTTTTATCCTTGATTTGACATGGTTTAGGACTATTTTGAGTTGTCTTGGCCATGTGGTTCATGTATTGCATAGCTGTAGTGCAATTGGCCTTGCTAGCCTTGAGTTTTGAGCACCATAGTATGACATACTTGAGATGTTTGCTTGCCATGACATCATTTCACATGATATTTCAGTGCATATAGGACTGCCATGTTCCCATTTCTTTCACCCTTTGAGTATCTCTAAAGGTCATGCCTTTGTTGCCTTGTTTGTGGCCTAGCTTATATGCACGCATGCCTAGACCTTTGAGCCCCCATCTTAGCATGTTTTGGTCTTTGTTTTGACCTATTTGAGCTCTGTTTATGACTGGTTCATCCATTTGTGCCATGCATTGCATGCCTCTTGTGTAGTCCCATTCACTAGCTTTCATGTTTAACGGCTCTTGCATGCCATACTTGTCTTGTTTAAGTGGTTTGGCACCATTTCATACATGATTTTAGTGCATTTACTGTTGTCACACTTCTATGTTTGCCACTCCTTGATCATGTTTGAGAGTTGTGTTGTTATGCTTAGTTGATGGGCCCTCACATGTGCATGTGTTCTTGGCCCTTTTGTGCCTTAGTTTTGATGCATTTTGGCCACTATTTTGGGCATGATTGAGGTCTGTCCATATTCAGTTTAAGTCCATATAGCATGTTTGTTTGCATGTTGTTTGCATGTGATATAGATACACTCCTATCTCTATATTTCTCTCTTGGTC
>NW_021025923.1:111233-167059 GCF_004153795.1 Camellia sinensis
TTTTCTGGTCTGACAACTGGTCTCCCTGATCTTGGGACCATCAAAAGTGGTCGGCCACCACACCATTTATTTGTTTTCATCCTCTGGACTCTCTCCCACCTTGGCCGACCAGTTGTTGTTCTGGGAGACCACTTGAAGTGGCTGGCCGACCAGAAAAAGTAGCTGGCCGACCACTTAAGTGGTCGGCTTCTTTTTGGAGATATTTTCCTCCAACTGGCACAGCTGGAGGGCACCAGAGCCATCCTCCATACACGTGTATGGAGGGATTGGTTTGACCCTTAGCTTCTTGGAGAGGCTTTTCCTTTTGTTCTCTATAAGAGGGAGGCTCCTCCTCCCTCCTCTAGGTTCAAAAAAATCTCCCTTGAGATATACTTGTAGCCTTGTATCTATATCTCTCTTTTGTTTTTGTTTTATGCCTTAAAAGTGTAGTTTGTCATACTTTTGTACACAAACACACACTCAAACACCTTGCTTGTGTTGCTAAGGCTTCTTGAGGTTGTTCTTGAAGTTCTAGGGCTGGTTTGAGCTCAAAGAGGTTGTTGGAGTTGCAGTAGTAAAGAAGGTCTTCAAGGGTGAGTCTTTAACCCCTAAATCCCCTATTCTTGCTTAAGCTTTTGGCCCTTCTTGCATACTTTTTTAAGCTTAACTCTTAACCGGAAAAATTTCTATTTTTGTGTGCTTAAAAAGTTTGTTTAAGATCACTTTTTCATTGGGGGTGATCTGCCCTCTCTTAGGCCTTGTTAGGCCTTATTTTGAGCCATCCCTTTAGGCTCTTGTTGTTGCCTTTGCATGACCTTTCTACCACTGAAATCCAAAGGATTTGCAGTGGTGGAAAGGTGGTTTTGGAGTCCTAAATAGAGGGTCATCCCCTCTCCTTGTGTCTTGTTTACTTGTTTCATATGCCTCATGTTTGAGCATGTTTACTAAGCTTGTGTTAGCTTGTTCTTAGCATGTATTTGGGGCTATTTCAGCATGCCTTAGATCTGTTTTGACTTGTCTTAGTCATTCCATGCATGCCTTATACACTTGTAGTGTAAATCACACAAACTAGTCTTGTATGGTTCATGAAGTAGCATGTTATTCTAGCTTGTTTTGTTTCCATTTCAGCATGTTTTTGGTGATGTTTTGCCATCTCATACCTCTGTTAGGGTTTGGTTTGGTCACCTCTTGCATGCCTCATGCACTTATGCTGCAATTCCATGAAATAGCCTAACATGCATCATGCTTTGACATGTCATTCTAACATGATTTTGGCTTAACTTCAAGAAGCTTTTGTCCATGTCTTAGCATGTTCTAGGACTATTTTGGGTTGCCTTGGTCACATGCTTCATGCTTTGTTTAGCTGTAATGCAATTGGCCTTGGTAGCTTTGTGTTTTGTTGACTCATACATGCTATATTTGAGCTATTTAGATGATCTGGCATCATTTAATACTTCATTTCAGAGCTTATAGCATTGCCATGTTCCCACTTCTTTCATGCTTTGAGTGCCTTTAAGTGTTGTGCATTGTTGCCTTACTTATGGCTTAGCTTGTATGCCATCTTGCCTAGGCCTTTGAGCCCCTAATTTAGCATGCTTTGGTCCATGTTTAGACCAACTTGAGCTTTGTCCATGGTCGGTCCATGCATATTTGCCATGTATTGCATGCCTCCTTTGTAGTCCTCTTTACTAGCTTCATGCCTTAAGGACTCTTGCATGCCTTACTTGCTTTGTTTGAATGATTTGGCATCATTTCTTACCTCATTTCAGTGCACTGGGTGTTGCTACACTTCCATGTTTGTCACTCCTTGAGCCTTCTTGAGAGTTGTGCTCTTAGTCTTCTTTGATGGGCCATTGCATGTGCATGCTTATATATATGCTTCATGTGCCTTAATTTTATCACCAATGGCCACTAATTTGGGCATGGCTGAGGCCTATCCATTTTGGTTTATGTTCATTGTGCATTATGTATGCCATGTAGTTCATAGCATTGAGTATGCCATGTTGTTTGCGTGATTAATTTAGCATTGTGTATGCCATGTTCATTGCATTGTGTATATTAGTTACCATTTGCATTGCGTATGCTAATTGTCATGAGCATTGTGTATGCCATGTAGTTCATAACATTGTGTATGCTAGTATGCTAATTGCATGTTTGCACACTTGTCCCTTGCATGTTTGCATGCTTAAATTGTATTGCATTGAGTTGCATGCTTGAGTCACATTGTTTATGCCATGTTTGTGTGGCATTGTGTTTGGGATAAGTGTTAGTCCAAACATGGGAAAAGTGGGACGTTTCATACTTAAAGTAATGAAACGTGCCTCGATTCTCGATCGTCGACGCTCCTGATCATACATGATAGAGTTTGAGGCTTTATGTGTTTACTTGTGCATTCAGTTTACATTGAATTGTACAATTTGACTTCTCGGCCATCATGCATTGAAATGCGCGATTGGGTCGAGAACCACACTCCCTTGAGTTCATGACATGATAGGGAGAGTGGTTGTGCACACATATCTTGCAAATACATTGCCATGCCCCTTTCTTGCTCTCTGTTGCAGCAAAATGGAGTCTAACAGCAACAACTGGTCGGCCGACCAGTATTACTAGCTGGCCGACCACTTTTTCTGGTTTTCAGCATAGAAAGTGATCGGCAGGTGGTCTTCTTCTTCAACAACTGGTCGGCAGCCCTCCCACAGGTTCCCATGGTGGAGTTTCAGCTTTCTGGAGCTTTGTGCAGTGTTCTGGAAACAATTGCAAACAGAGGCAAATTAGGGCATCGCGTTGGATTTCCGAACAAAGCGACCTGGCATGCATGAACTTCTCACCTTGAGGCTCCTACTTTATTGCTTTCCTTAGCTGCCATGCTTAGATAGCTAGCTTATGCTTTGTTTTATACTTTAATAGTTAATGCGTTTGTTATTTCAATTTGTTGTGCAATAATTAGTTAACTAGGATTAGTTAATTAGCTTATTCGTCGTATAATAATTAGTTTAATTAGCTTAGATTAGCTAGTTAGCTTCTTATTCGGTCCCTCCCTCGAGAGGGCGTATTGTTGTAATAAGCGTGCGTGTGTGTAATGCATGTCTTCCAACCCCCATTTCTTTCTCCTTTTTACTTAACCGCTTACGATGATTAGTTTTAGGGCATATTTCGTTTAGCATACCTTATGCTTGCATACGTGCATTCATTCAGCTGTCTTGCATGCACCGGGCTCGGCGCATCATACTAACTGCATTGTATTTCAATTCCTAATTGAATATATGTACCAAGTTGCATTTCATATGCCATCTTAGAATAGCCGAGCCTATTTTAATTGCATTTTCGTATGCGTTGCATTAGCCATCTTAACATGAATTAGGATCATGCATGATTTCTAACTAGTTCTTTGTTTTGGCTCGGAGTACACTATGAGTGTTTACGCTTTAGCATACTGCATGTGTGTTATTGATTGCCATGAAAGCATGCTTGCCATGAGGCTAACTGCTTATTTGATATAACTGCCTGAATGCTTATGGGTGAATGTTGGATTACTTGAATTGGAACAATTCATTCAATCCCGAATTTAGCCTACTTATGAGTAACAAAGTTCAAACCATTTTCACAAACGAATATGCAATGTTTTGTTCCAAATTAGGCGATCTACTCTATACTTGCATGTTGTACACATCACGTAGTAAGATTAGCTAATTAACCGGAATAAGAACACATGTGTTTTCAAAAACAAAATATCATGCTTAGTACAGGCCGATCTTTGATCGGGCAAGCGGGGGTGCTCATTGCATGACCTTCCCCTCTCGTACCCAAGTTCCTGAGCCGAGGCAACTTTGGTGATGACAAACACGTGGCCTTAGGCACGAGTCAGGATTTCCTAAATTTCCCCAAACTAAAATATTCAGGTGGCGACTCTGTATCTGGAAAAATAGTCCATGTTTGGCACTTCTTTCTAAAAATTAGTTTTCCAAAATGATTTGTCGGATTTGGACTCTTTGGTGATTTATCGGTCTTGCATTGCACTTTGTGAGATTAGATTCAGAACCGTGACATTGAGTCCAAACTGTAGTAGCTCAGAACAAAACGAGATCCCCGCCCCCTATCGCAGGCGCGCGGATGTCGGAGAGTTTCCGGGAGAGCGTCTACAGTTTCTGGCAACTCTGCTGGGGACTTAGAGAACTTGACTCGAACTCATGATATCTTGTTTTGACTACACTTATGTGTCTCTTTGCATTGCATTTGTATTAGTGTGCCTAAGTCACCGTGTTCGCTGTCTGCTATTCCTGAACGGTTAGCCTGAGGCTGTGTGCCATAAGGTTGACTGGTTACGGGCACTGCCACGATGTGAACACAAATCCCGGTTGTTACCGAGGCACCCTTTTTTTTTTACCATTCGATCTAGTGCATGTCAAAATCCATAGTGACCATTCCAAACTAGGACAAGTTGCTTATCCGGTTATAGGTTGTTTGAAACCGCTGTGTGCATAGTAAAACCCTAGCTCCTGAGAAAATAGGACAGGGAAACCCTACCCCAACATAGGGGTGTTTTAGCTTTCATTTTCTTATTATGTGCTTTTAGAGCGTGTCTCTACAGGAATGCACGTATCAGTTTGCAAGTCTGGGTATCAGGCTTAAGGGCGTCAGTATCTGGGAGAACCAGTTTTAGCTTTCATTTGCTTATTATGTGCTTTTAGAGTGTGTATCTATAGGAATGCACGTATCAGTTTGCAAGTCTGGGTATCAGGCTTGAGGGCGTCAGTATCTGGGAGAACTAGTTTTACCTGAGGGTATCAGTTTACAGGCAGAATTTTGGGTAGAATTCAGTAGACGGCACAGTCAATTCAGCTTTGCTTATATCTGTTCTGGTAAAATTGGGCTAAGATGCTGCCAGTTTTCTCTTTTGCTAGGTAGTCATGGAACTATAACTTCAGAGGGCTCCAATATCCCCCGAGTACACCGGACTTGTGCCGATAGACTTTGTCAGGTCAGAGATTCAGTTCAAAGCAGCCAGTGTGTTCCATCGTTGAGGCAAAGCAGAGAAAGGCCAGTCAAGGCCCAGCGGTTCATCTGATCCGTTAGTCACCAGTCACATCACCTCTGTTCAATTCAGCAGACCCATGATGACGCAGAATTCATAAGAAATTGTGGTCATGACAGTGGCATTAAACCAGGGAATCACCATGGAGGGTGAGACCGATGTTGAAATGCAACGCCCATCTGGGGCACCTACCGCATATCCAGTCTTAGAACCCCAATCATTTCAAACTCGTGAGCCCACTACTTTCGAGCTGATGGGAATGATCGGCAATCTTCAGAGATCTGTCGCTGATCTAGCCTTCGGAATGTCGGCTCCGCCATCGACAATGTCACATGCCGAAAATTTCACACCAAAAGAGCCCCCACTATTGGGGTGAATTGTAATTGGACTCAGCCAACCTGAAGTCATCCCAAGTTCGGGCAATAACGTATCGGCAACAACCGGGCTTCGCACTGACGTAGCAACCCAAACCTTTGACCAAGCTGAGGCAAGTAGAAAGAACAAGGTGGAGGCAATCATCGACCCCTATGAACAACTTCTACAGGCTGTTGAGGCTTTGAATGCCAGGGGACTGAACAAACAGCAAGTGCTCGCAATTGCTGCAAAAACTGTGGATGACATTTTCGTCACTCAAAATGAGGGCAATTCGAGTCAAGGGAAAAACAGGGAGAAGAGCCGTCGTATCAGAAACAATCCTGTTAGCTCTAATCCTCCACCCGAAAAAGATCAGCAGACCAAGCCAGCACCTGCCGACCCTTTTTCTAGTGCACCCAGCAAAAATCCACAAACCTCGAAGTATCAACCCCGACGTCGTAGGGTCTTCCATGCCCTCAATATGCCTTTGTCCAAGGCTCTTCAAATCCTTGCTGAAAAGGGGCATCTCAAACCCCTCGAGCCTCGGCCTCTCCCTAGTCGTCTTTCACCCGGTCATGATACTACACAGTACTGTGCGTACCATCAACAAACCGGTCATAGCACCGACAATTGCTTCCGTCTTCGCCGTGAAGTACAGGATTTGTTTGACAACAGGGTTGTCCTCCCACCAACCTCAGCAAAGTCTATCGTCACTGGGTCAGTGAACTTGGTGGGTAGTGCGGGTATGTGATTGCAGGATGAACCACCTGCGGGCGGCGCTCAGTTTACTACAGATACGGCATATGACACGCACTATCTTGAGCATTTGCGAATGCTAGTTTTGTACTTTCTGACTCAGGTATTTGGGTCAGTTTTGTTGTTTTGTATATAGTCAGTCCTTTTCTACTGAGTCAGTCGGGTTTGTCTTGTTGTGACGAGTCATTCCTATTTTTGTTGGAGCCAGGTGGTTTCAGGGATGTTACCTTGAATATCACTTGCCTATTTTGTTTTTGTCTTTTTTCTCTCTTTTGAGTCTGTTTTTGCCGTGGAGCCAGTTACACCAGAAAATCTGAATGAACCAGCAGTAATTTTCATGTTCTGTGTTTGCTTCAGCCTTAAGCCAGTTATGCCAGCAAATTTGAATGAAACGGCAGTGCTTTTCACTTACTTTTATGTGCCTTTTAAATCATTGCATTGACCTAAGTTTTTCAAAACTTTTTGAACATTGTGATGAAAACAAAGAGGAAGGAATTCCTCGGGATTTGTAACATTTGATCAATTGAGAGAAAGAGAGGCGTGCTAAGCCCTTAATGAATGAGATCATGCTTGTTAATATGAGTACTGAAAAGGATCCCGGCTTGATCCAGATTGGTTTTGCATTGTCTTCCGCGCGAGCGACTAGTCGCTTTCTTAAAAGGTTTCAAAAATATTTTGCACCATCCTGCGAAGACCTGTGTGGAATCGCTCTTGAGATTGCGCAACCTAGGATTGCTCTCAGCCTCGAGACTCGACCCCTTTGCTTTCAAACCTTGAACTTCAATTCAGAATGTTCAACGGTCAACCATCAAATAAGGCCTGTGTGGCCAAATTTGAAGCAGCCCATGAACTAGGGGCAAGAAAAGTCAGATCAAGAAGATCAGATGTCATCAACAGAAGCTTGTGAAGCTAAATCAGAAGTACCCCTCGAACTAGGGGCAAAAAATGTCAGATGTGTTCGAAGAGTCAAAAAACGGGACATTTCTCATGCCAATGAAGATCGGCAAGAATGCCAAATCCCAGAAGGGAGGAAATAAGAAGGTATTGCTGATGGACAACCGAGCTCCTATCTACAATACTAGGGGTAAATTCGGCCCCCATTGGATTTACTCCTACATTATCAGCGAATAGCAGCCATTCTCCCGGATTCAGATGGCTTCGAGATCCTAAGCCATTTGACATAGACAAAGCTACACTTTTACCCATAAGAGGCTCGTTGGGCCAAAAACCCGGAAGGGAGACCCAGGCAAAAGTTAGAGCAAGAAAAAAGAAGAAGAAAAAAAAATGAAAAGAAAAGAAAAAAAAAAGAACAAAAAAGAAATGAAGAAAGAGAAATGAAAAATTATGAAAAGAAATGAAAGAAGAAAAGATGAAAAAAGAAATAAAAAGAAAAGAAAAACATAGCTTGCAAGGTTGAAAACCCGAAAGAGCGGCCTTGGCAAAAGTTAGAGCGCAAAAGGAGAGGTTAATGCCCGAGTGTACCTCAACCACCGGAACTACGTAAGGCTTCATTCCCATATTTGGGATATGTAGGCAACTTCATTCTGAAGTCCAGCCATAAACACTTCCAAATTGATTGTGTCTATGTAATGGTTTTGATCATCTTTGTCTTCTCTATATCCGAGAGTCCGGTTGTGATCGTCACTTTGAGGACTGATTACGGTATGTTGTGGTGCTATTCAAACAAGGGGCAACTTTTGTTGCCGTTCAGTCTGCTGCGGTGCTATTCAAACAAGGGGCAATTTTCCTTTGCTTTGGATCTGAGGTTGCGCATCTCAAGAGTAAATTCTGTGTTGGTCGAGCAGTGGCCATTTGTAAAAATAGTTTTTGAGAATTTTTAATGAAGTCGATTAATTTTCTAAAAAATTATTCCATTTTTCCAAAACTGGACCATTTCTCAAACCCAAAAAAGGAAAATTTTCAGTGCTCATAGCCTAACTTGCATGATTTTGAATCATAAAGTTGAACAAGTATGTTAATCTAACTCTCATATTGGTCAAAAATTGTTTTAGTAGAAAATTGAAACAAAAAATGGTCAAAATGATGAACTAGGGGGCACAGTCGAGTCAGGTGTTCTGTCTTTTCCTCATTGCCAACATACTTGCCAGAAAAGGCGTTCTACCTGCCAGAAAAGAGCACAATGAAAGCTAACAGAAAAGGGCTGAAAGCACTCAAACATCCTCCAAGCAGCGAGGTATCAAGCCAAGTGCGAAGCACAAAATAGAGTGGACCAGGATATTCCACTCCCTCATCTAGACAGGTCTGATCACATCCATACTGGCTAAGGGCGTCGTCAACTGCTATCAGTTATGGATCTGCTACACATCCTGTCACAACTCCTCCATAGGAAAACTCACTAGCTGTGTGCAAAAGAATGAGAATCTAGCAGAATGCTAGGGGCAAGAGCCCGCAACTTTTTGTTTATCCACCGACCATCTAGGGGAGGGATAAAAAAAAATTAGAGATTGAAGAATAGAGAGATGTGCGTTGAGACAAAAAGTGAGAAAATGGCTTTTCAGAAAAACAAAGCCTTAGGGCCGAGTGATGTGAGAATCACAAATAAGAAAGGGTGGGAAACAATACCCGGAGAAACAAGCTCCCTATCCACGTCTGAGTGCCGTGTGTGTGTTGTTTTGATCGTCTCGATTCTTGTCTTGAGTCGTTTTGAGTGTCAATAGATGTGTTTAGGTTGTTTACCTTTGTTTTCCGTTGTCGAGTCGTGGTGCGCTGTGTTCAGTCATAGGCTCAATACCCGGTCGAGAATTCATTTCTCAATTTCAAAATGGTTTGTTTTGTGCTCGGAGTGCTGTGCCATTCTCCACATTTGTGCAAAATAGGATTCGTTCTTTCATAAAAACCGCAGGGTTCGACCCAAGTCATGTAAGAATAGTGAAACTAGGACCTATCTGAAGCTATATAGGTTCCGGGCTGCAAAGCAAAAGAAAAGAGAGGAAGTTTGGAGCATCTGAGTTTGTCTCAACTTCTGCAAGTTCCGTCACTACATCCAGTATGATCAGAATGAGCTGTGTGCCAAATAAACCGAGTACTGTGTATTGGGCTGTGTGTTCAGAATGAGCAGTGTGCTATATAAGCTGTGTGTTCAAAGTGAACAGACTACTATGTTATGAGCTGTGTGTTTAGAATGAGCAGTGTGTTGTATGAGTTGTGTGTTCAAAGTGAACAGAATACTGTGTTGACTGTTTCAAAGCCAGAATGGCAATCAGATGCGCTCTCCCTGAGTACCTTTCCCCACCAAGGTTATCTTGGCTGTGTTTGCACTGAGGGAAAGTTGTCAATATGATCAGGACGGGAAGCAGTTGTGGCTTCTATCTGCAAGTGTTGTACTTGTCAACATTTCAGGACCTATGTACTACGAGTTGAAGGTAAGTGTTCGAAGAATACAAGGGGAGACCCCCATCAGAGTAGAGCAGTTCATCGCCACTCACCCCGTGAGGTGTTTTCTAAAAACACCGCTTTGTTTGTTTATTGCATTCCCTAAGCATCATGCACTGCATTGCTTGTAACATGTTGTAACATGTGTAATATCATCCCACGTTTTGCATTTATTTGCATCTTGTGTTATCTTGTATCGTTTATCCGTTCACGCTGCGCAGCGTTTAGGATCGTTGTCCTCTCGGGCCTTCTCAAGATTCGTCGTATACGCGCCTGATTGTTTGTTTTTGTTCCTTTCTTCACACGATTTCAGCATGTTTGGAATTCATCTTGGGTTGCATTGTCATGCACACCTCTTAGCTTACGTTGTCAGGCACTCTCCGCTTGCATTGTTATGCACGCTCCTTTTGTCCGAAACACCGGGATACGTCCCTATGTTTCTCCCCATTTTCGAAACACCGGGATATGTCCATGTGTTTCTCCCTCTTTAGTTAAGAGCATTTGGAATACGTTCCAATGCTTGTACCTTTCCGAAACACCGGGATACGTCCCTATGTTTCTCCCCCTTTCCGAAACACCGGGATATGTTCCTCTGTTTCTCCCTCTTTGGTTAAGAGCATTTGGAATATGTTCCAATTCTTGTACCTTTCCGAAACACCGGGATACGTCCCTATGTTTCTCTCCCTTTCCGAAACACCGGGATATGTCCCTATGTTTCTCCCTCTTTGGTTAAGAGCATTTGGAATACGTTCTAATGCTTGTACCTTTCTGAAACACCAGGATACGTCCCTATGTTTCTCCTCCTTTCTGAAACACCGGGATATGCCCCTGTGTTTCTCCCTCTTTGGTTAAGAGCATTTGGAATACGTTCCAATGCTTGTACCTTTCCGAAACACCGGGATACGTCCCTATGTTTCTCCCTTTTTCCGAAACACCGAGATATGTCCCTGTGTATCTCCCTCTTTGCTTAAGAACATTTGGAACATGTTCCAATGCTTGTACCGCTCATTTCCTCTCTCGCGTGTGCTACGCTGAGAGATTTTCCCTTTCCTCTCTCGCGTGTGCTACGCTGAGAGATTTTCCCTTTTCTTCTCTCACGTGTGCTACGTTGAGAGATTTTCTCCTTTCCTCTCTCGCGTGTGCTACGCTGAGAGATTTTCCCTTTTCCTCTCTCGCGTGTGCTACGCTGAGAGGTTTTCCCTTTCCTTTCTCGCGTGTGCTACGCTGAGAGGTTTTTCCCCTTTCCTTACACGATTTCAGCGTGTTTGGAATTTATCTCAGGTTGCATTGTGTACGCGCTTGGGCGGGTTGTTTTGGACCTCCTCTCATGATTTCAGTGTGGTTTGAGTATCCCTTTCCTTATATGATTTCAGTGTGTTTGGAATTTATCTCAGGTTGCGTTGTGTACACGCTTGGGCAGGTTGTCTTGGACCCCCTCTCACGATTTCAGCGTGGTTTGAGTGACCCTTTCCTTACACGATTTCAGCGTGGTTTGAGTGTCCCTTTCCTTACACGATTTCAGCGTGTTTGGAATTTATCTCAGGTTGCGTTGTGTACGCGCTTCGTGTATGCGCTTGGGCGGGTTGTTTTGGAGCTCCTCTCACGATTTCAGCATGGTTTGAGTGTCCCTTTTCCTTACACGATTTCAGCGTGTATGGAATTTATCTCAGGTTGCGTCATGTACGTGCTTGGGCGGGTTGTTTTGGACCTCCTCTCACGATTTCAACGTGGTTTGAGTGTCCCTTTCCTTACACGATTTCAGCGTGTTTGGAATTTATCTCAGGTTGCGTCGTGCGTCGTGTACGCGCTTGGACGGGTTATTTTGGACCTCCTCTCACGATTTCAGCGTGGTTTGAGTGTCCCTGTTCCTCACATGATTTCAGCGTGTTTGGAATTTATCTCAAGTTGTGCTGTGAACACGCCTGGACAGGTTGTTT
Source organism: Camellia sinensis (assembly GCF_004153795.1). NCBI lineage: Eukaryota > Viridiplantae > Streptophyta > Magnoliopsida > Ericales > Theaceae > Camellia > Camellia sinensis. Next base: position 122,685 of record NW_021025923.1, read on the forward strand.
TGGACCTCCTCTCACGATTTCGGCGTGGTTTGAGTGTCCCTTTCCTTACACGATTTCAGTGTGTTTGGAATTTTTCTCAGGTTGCGTTGTGGATGCGCCTGATTGGTTGTTTTTTCTCCTCTCGTGATTCCAGCATGGTTGGAGTATGTCCCCCTTTGCATCTACTGTACTATCTGTTGCATCACACTATTTTGTGCACCTTACTTGCATGGTGCATGCATTTTATCGTGCTATTTTGCGCATCGCACTGTTTTGTGCACCTTACTTTCATTGTACATGCATTTTATCGTGCTATTTAGCACATCGCACTATTTTGTGCACCTTACTTGCATTGTGCATGCATTTTATCGCGCTATTTTGCGCATCGCACTGTTTTGTGCACCTTACTTGCATTGTGCATGCATTTTATCGCGCTATCTTGTGCACCTTATTTGCACTTGTTAATGCCTTGCATTGTCATACACCGCTTTACCGTATTGTCATGCGTCACACTTAGGTTGCATTGTCATGCATCCCTTTCCGCATTGTTATACGTCACACTTAGGTTGCATTGTCTTGCACCCCTTTCCGCATTGTTATGCGTCACCCTTAGGTTGCATTGTCATGCACCCCTTTCCGCATTGTTATGCGTCACACTTAGGTTGCATTGTCATGCACCCCTCCAGTTGCGTTGTCACGCACTTTTCACTTGCGTTGTTATGCATGTGTCTAACGATATTGTACCTTTTGAGTTTCTTTCTTTTGCAGGCACGATATTGTATTTACGGTTCATTTGAAGCTGGCGCGACCAGACGAACTGGACGGTATTGTATGTACTCCGTGTGAGACGTAACGAGAATTGTATAATTCTCTTACATCCTTTCTGCATGTAATGTAGTTTGATTTGTATTCACTTGCTTAAACTGTTGCATTTGTTGTGTATATTTGCTTCATTACAGCTTTCTTTGCATGATGATAAGTTATGTTCGGCTTCGTGCACGTCATTTGCATTTTACCCCTGTCTGCAGGCGCATCTTTTTGTTATCTTGCATGTTTGTCTAAGTCTTCGGCCTTGTCAAAAATGGGTCGTCTTTGGGCTTTGACATTCACTCCCGTCACTTATGACTTCCGAGTTCTGTCAAAGAGGGACAACTCTAGACACCCCATTTTTGACCGACCTTAAGACTCAGACGTCATTGATTGAGCGCTCGATGATAGTGCGTGTTGTGCTCATTTCGAGTTTCTGGAGTTTTGGCCGAGTGCCTTGCTCCCGGGCCTCTTAACTCTTTGTGTTTCGACTCGGTTTGTAGACCAGGCCTTGTTTTTCTTCCCTGGAGGGAAGGAGTGGTCTGGTAGACCATTAGACCACTTTTTGTGGTCGTAGGCCACTTTTCCCGTTTGGAGACTAGTTTCCAATTTTCGGAGCTTTTGGCCGTGCCTTGTCTCGGGACCACTTAACGTTCTCCGTTTGGTGTGGTTTTTGAACCATACCTTGTTTCCTTGGCCTAGAGGGCCACTGTGGTTTGGGAGACCACTTTTGTGGTCGTAAACCACTTTTGGTGCTCGACAGCTAGTTTTCGAGACTCCCGGCTGCGCGCTTTGCCTCCCGAACTTTCGTCTTGCGTCCGTTTTCGTTTGTTTTTGATAAAAACCTTGTTTTCCTTGTTTGGAAAGTGGTACAAGGAGGGGAGACCAGTATTTCCCCTTGGAGACCACTTTTCCTCCTACCTGCCAGTTTTCTAGTATGACAACTGGTCTCCCTGATCTTTAGACCATCAAAAGTGCTCGGCCACCACACCATTTGCTTGTTTTCATCCTCTGGACTCTCTCCCACCATGGCCGACCAGTTGTTGTTTTGGGAGACCACTTAAAGTGGTCGGCCGACCACTTTAAGTAGCTAGCCGACCACTTAAAGTGGTCGGCTTCTTTTTGGCACCTTTTTTGAGATATTTTCCTCCAACTGGCACAGCTGGAGGGCACTAGAGCCATCCTCCATACACGTGTATGGAGGGATTGGTTTGAGCCTTAGCTTCTTGAAGAAACTTTGCCTTTTGTTCTCTATAAGAGGGAGGCTCCTCCTCCCTCCTCTAGGTTCAAAAAAATCTCCCTTGAGATATACATATATCCTTGTATCTGTATCTCTCTTTTGTTCTTGTTTTGTGCCTCAAAAGTGTAGTTTTGTCTCACTTTTGTACACAAACACACACTCAAACACCTTGCTTGTGTTGCCGAGGCTTCTTGAGGTTGTTTTTGAAGTTCTTGGATTGGTTTTAGTTCAAAAAGTGTGCTGGAGTTGCAGTTGTAAAGGTGGTCTTCAAGGGTGAGTTTTTAACCATTTAAACCCCCATTTTTGTTTAAGCTTTTGAACTTATTCGCATGCTGTTTTGAGCCTAACTTCCTATTGAAAACAGTTCTAATTTTTGGTCCTTAAGAAGTTTGTTTAACGTCACTTTTTCGTTGGGGGTGATCTACCCCCTCTTAGGCCTTGTTAGGCCTTGTTTTGAGCCATCCCTTTAGGCTCTTGTTGTAGCCTTTGCATGACCTTTCTACCACTGAAATCCAGAGGATTTTCAGTGGTGGAAAGGTGGTTTTGGAGTCTTAAATAGGAGAGGGTCATCCCCTCTCCTTGTGTCTTGTTTACTTGTTTCATATGTCTCATGTATGAGCATGTTTACTAAGCTTGTGTTAGATTGTTCTTAGCATGTATTTGGGCTATTTCAGCATGCCTTAGATCTGTTTTGACTTGTCTTAGTCATTCCATGCATGCCTTATACACTTGTAGTGTAAATCACACAAACTAGTCTTGTATGCTTCATGAAGTAGCATATTATTCTAGCTTGTTTTGTTTATATTTCAGCATGTTTTTGGTGATGTTTTGCTATGTCATACCTCTGTTAGGGTTTAGTTTGGTTACCTCTTGCATGCCTCATGCACTTATAGTGCAATTCCATGAAATAGCCTAACATGCATCATGCTTTGACATGTCATTCTAGCATGATTTCGGCTTAACTTCAAGAAGCTTTTGTCCATGTTTTAGCATGTTCTAGGACTGTTTTGGGTTGCCTTGGTCACATGCTTCATGCTTTGTTTAGTTGTAGTGCAATTGGCCTTGCTAGCTCTGTGTTTTGTTGACTCATGCATGCTATCTTTGAGCTATTTAGATGATTTGGCATCATTTAATACTTCATTTTACAGCTTATAGCATTGCCATGTTCCCACTTCTTTCATGCTTTGAGTGCCTTTAAGTGTTGTGCATTATTGCCTTACTTATGGCTTAGCTTGTATGCCATTTTGCCTTTGAGCCCCTAATTTAGCATGCTTTGGTCAATGTTTAGACTTACTTGAGCTCTATCCATGGTCGGTCCATGCGTAATTGCCATGTATTGCATGCCTCCTTCGTAGTCCTCTTTACTAGCTTCATGCCTTAAGGACTCTTGCATGCCTTACTCGCTTTGTTTGAATGATTTGGCATCATTTCTTACCTCATTTCAGTGCAATGGGTGTTGTTATACTTCCATGTTTTTCACTCCTTGAGCCTTCTTCAGAGTTGTGCTCTTAGGCCTCTTTGATGGGCCATTGCATGCGCATGCTTATATATATGCTTCATGTGCCTTAATTTTATCACCAATGGCCACTAATTTGGGCATGGCTGAGACCTATCCATTTTGGTTTAACTCCATTCTGCATTGTATATGCCATGTAGTTGATAGCATTGAGTATGCCATGTTGTTTGCGTGATTAATTTAGCATTGTGTATGCCATGTTCATTACATTGTGTATGTTAGTTACCATTTGCATTGCGTATGCTAGTTGTCATGAGCATTGTGTATACCATGTAGTTCATAGCATTGTGTATGCTAGTATGCTAATTGCATGTTTGCACACTTGTCCCCTGCATGTTTGCAGGCTTAAGTTGTATTGCATTGAGTTGCATGCTTGAGTCGCATTGTGTATGCCATGTTTGTGTTGCATTGTGTTTGGAATAGGTGTTAGTCCAAACACGGGAAAAGAGGGATGTTTCATACTTAAAGTGATGAAACGTGCCTCGATTCTCGGTCGCCAACACTCTTGATCATACATGATAGAGTTTTAGGCTTTATGTGTTTACTTGTGCATTCATTTTACATTGAATTGTGCAATTTGACTTATCGGCCATCATGCATTGAAATACGCGATTGGTGGCCCGAGGGTCGAGAACCACACTCCCTTGAGTTCATGACATGATTGGGAGGGTGGTTGTGCACACAAAGAAACACATAAATGAGATCAAAACAGGATATCACGAGTTCAAGTCAAGCTCTCTAAAATCCCCAGCAGAGTCGCCAGAAACTGTAACAAGCCCGCGGGGGGGGACCTCGCTACAGTTCGGACTCGATTTGTGTCACGGTTCTAAATCTGAACCAAAGAGTCCAAATCTGGCAAATCGTGTTGAGAAACAGATTTTTGAAAAAGTAGTGCCAAACATAGACTGCTTTGCCAGATACAGAGTCGCCACCTAAATATTTTAAAATGAGGGAATTTAGGAAACCCTGACTCAGTGCCGAAGGCCACATGTCCGTCATCACCGGAGTTGTCTCGGCTCGGGAGCTTGGGTACGATCAGGGAAGGTCAGCTATGAGCACCCCCTTTCGCCCGGTCCGAAGACCGGCCTCTACTAACCGTGATATCCAGTTTTGAAAACGTTATGTGTTCTTATTCCAATTATTAGCCTAGAATTACTATGTTATGCGCGCAGCAAACAAGTATAGACCAAATCGCCTAAATTGGAACAAAACATTTCATGTTTGTTTTGAGAATAGTTTGCTACTCGCAAGTAGGCTAAAATGCAGATTTTGCCACCCTCAAGTGGGCTTTTGGAAAAGATGGTTTTGCCACTATCTAGTGGGTTTTAAAATTCACAGTTTTAATGTGTTATTCCAATTTAAGCAATTCGACCTCCACCCACAGGCATTCAAACAGTTTATCTCATATAAGCACTTAGCCGCATGGTAAGCATACTGTCATGTTAACATTCACACGCATGCGAGATGCTAAAGCATAAATACTTACATTGTACTCCGTGCCAAAACAATAAACTAGTTAGCAAACATGCATGTCCCTAGTTCATGTTAAGTGGCTAATGCAACACAGGCAAGGATGCAATTTAGAGTAGGCTCGGCTAACCCTAAAATGGCATATGAAATGCTACAAGTAACATGTATTCAATTTGGAATTCAAAAGTACAATATAGTTTGTATGATGTACCGAGCCCGGTGCATGTAAGACAAATGTATGGATGCACGCATACATAGCATAAGGTATGCTAAAATAAATGTGCCCTAATCTACCATCATAAGCAGGTAAATAAAAGGGAAGAAAGAAGTGGGGTTGGAAGACATGCACACACACACCCACACTTATTACAAGTTTGCCCTCGCTCGGAGGGACCAAATAAATATTACAAATTAATTAACTACGCAAGCTAATTAAATATTACAAATTAATTAATTAATTAACAAATTAACTAATAGAAAAACAGTAAACCGCCTCGGGAAGCGCGACGCGCATGCGTAGGCCTGCCTCTGTTTTCTTTCCTGTGCTCCTCTGGAGGCTGCCAAAATTTCAGGACTGCTTCTTTGGATGCTGGCAGACACCACCGGCTGGGTGGAAATTGCCACCGGCACAAAAATTGAAGCTGTCGGCAGAGAAAAGATTGCCGGCCGCACCTTACACTGCCGGTCGGCAGAGTATTCCTGCGGAACCTGCAACTCACAGCACAGAGGGCAAGGCAAAGCATGGGCAGCACAATTCAAGGCATATGTGCACCAACCATGTCCCTTATCATGATAATGACTCAAAGGGGCATGTGCCTCGATTCTCGGACCACCAATCACGCATTTCCATGCATGATGGCCCAAAGAAACAAGTATGCAACTTTGATTTTCAAATGCAATGCAAACCAAAATAAACACACAAGGAGGCCTAACCTCTATCATACTCATCTCAAGAGGCAAGGTGATGCATGCAAGATGCAATGCAACTTAGGCATACGAGCTAAGGATGCAACATGCCGATACAAGCAAACATGCAAGATGAGCATGCAAAAAGCAAAGGATGGTCTTAAACATGATTAGGCAGCTCTAGTTAGGCCAAACAGTGGCCATAATATGAAATGAAGTGCTCGAAATGCCGTGCACACGGGCACGCAAACCGAGGCAATGGCATATGCAATGCAATGGCTTAAAACGGCATATAGAATGCAACATGGACTTATACTAACATGAGAGAGCCTCAGCCACACTCACATAAGAGGACCGATGGGTGAAAATGAAGTGCCTCGAAATGCGTGCAACGGCACGCAAGCCGAGGCAATGGCATACGCAATGTAAATGACATAGAAAATGTGATATGGGCTTACACTAACATGAGAGAGCCTCAGCCACACTCACATAAGAGGCCGATGGATGAAATGAGTGCCTCGAAATGCGTGCACACGGGCACGCAAATCGAGGAAATGGCATACGCAATGTAAATGACATGAAATGTGATATGGGCTTACACTAACATGAGAGAGCCTCAGCCACACTCCAAAGAGGCCGATGGATGAAATGAAGTGCCTCGAAATGCGTGCACACAGGCACGCAATCGAGGGCCGAACCTACGGCACGGAATGCCACTCTAACAAGACATGGCAAGATGATATGCTAGCATGCAAATTTCAGAAGCTAAACATGACCCGAAACAGCCCCGAATCATGGCAAAATGGCACCCGATGCATGACATGCGACCCGAAATGCAAAATTAGGCATACACAATGGCCTACAGCTATACAAAGCATGCACAATATGGACATGGAGCATGAAGACAGAAGCAAGGCAGCCCTGAGACAAGCATTTTTACAGTTTATGACATGGCCAAACAGCAAGCAAAGATAGGGCTAAAATGGCATACAAAAACGGCTCCGCAAGGGAGGTAATGAAGCAAGTGGTAGATGTAAAACCCAAACAGAAAAATACCCTTCTACAACACTGAAGAGGGACCAAAAATATGATGTTTTTCAGTAGATGACAAGGCTCGAAAACAGATACAAGCATGGCAAACAATTTATGCAAGATTAAGGTCACAAGAGGGCTATAACATGAAGTACACAAAATATTCATCAAATAGCCAAAGACCCTTAATGAAACATGACAAGGGGGTCAAAATATGGCCACTTTAGGTTCGGACCATGCCACAAAAACAGAAGAAAAACAGGCTAATAAATTATGCAAAAAAGGGGGCCAAAGAGGGCTACAATGGCAAGTGGTGCATGGAGGTCCCAAACAAGGATGAGCCCTTCTTCAATGTTGAAGAAGGGCTCAAAATAAGCCTATTCACAGTTTATAACATGCTCCAAAACAGATTACACATGGGTCAAAAATACTATGCAAAAATGATGGCATACAAAGGTGTAAAGAGGCAAGTGCCAAATAGAGGTATCAGACAGGGTAGGACCCTTAATGAAAGATGAAATACAGCTCAAAAAAATGCTACTTTCAGTTTTGGCCGGAGCTCAAATATACAAGCAACTATGGCTTAGATATGATGCAAGAATAGGCTAGAAAAGGGAAGAAAAGGACTCACCTTTGTAGACCAATGAGCTAGCACCTCTTGGTTGAAGTTTGGGTGCTCCTAGCCTCTGCAAATGACCTCCAATGCGCTGGAATGAAGTGTAGGGGTGTGGTGCTATGGATTGGTGAAGAAATGGCCAAGGATAATGAACTTTGGAGCTTGGAAAAGAGGGTTGAATGTATGGATATAGGTTTGTATGTATAATGGTGCCTCAGCTGGTTTTTTCTTCTAACCTAGTATAAGGAAGAAGAGGGCGGCTTCCTTTATAGGCAAAACAAAGTGTAAAGCTTCTTGAGGAAGCTAAACAAGGGTGCATATCCTCCATACACGTGTATGGAGGATATGCACCCTTGTTTAGCTTCCTCAAGAAGCTTTACACTTTGTTTTGCCTATAATTCTGTGCATTCCAGCTGGCACAGCTGTAATCCACTCAATCTGCAGAATGCTCCGGAAGGTCGTTGGCTAGCAAAAATTGCCGGTCAGCAAAATAAAGTGCCGGTCGGCACAATAAATTGCCGGCCGGATAAATATAGTGCCGGTGGATGGCCGGTAAGGTCAAAAAATGGCCGATTGGTGTCCAAATTGAAGCCCCGGAAGTTAGCTTTCCAATGGCGCAAACCTTGCATCAAAATTCCTCCTGTGCAAAGAGTTATGCCCTTTTTCGTGAAGCCGCGCAGATTCGATCCAACCGGGATGATGCCCGACTTCAACTGATCATATCTCCCCCACCCGGACTTTGCTCAAGGAGATTCTTGAGTGCAAAATGAAGCCCCGGAAGTAAGCTTTCTGATGGTGGTGGCCCCATAGCTAAACTCCAAGTGTACAGATAGATAAGCCCGATTCAGCAAGGGCTGCTTGACTCGCTTCTACCCGGATTCATGCCGAACTTCTCCCAAACTAGTTTTCTCCTCTCCTTTCCTCTTTTCTTCAACTCCAAAACCCTAAACAAAGTGTTTTGAAAGATTTGCCTCTCTTCTAGCCGAAGAAACTGATTCTTTGCCCTGCACATCTCTCAACACCGAGCAAACCATCAGTAGTGCCCAAGTCTTAAGGGCGGTCAAAAATGGGGTGTCTACACATTGCCATGCCCCTTTCTTGCTCTCTGTTGCAGCAAAGTGGAGTCTAGCAGCAACAATTGGTCGGCCGACCAGTATTACTAGCTGGCCGACCACTTTTTCTGGTTTTCAGCACAGAAAGTGATCGGCAGGTGGTCTCCTTTTTCAACAACTGGTCGGCAGCCCTCCCGCATGTTCCTATGGTGGAGTTTCTGCTTTCTAGAGCTTTGTGCAGTGTTCTGGAAACAATTGCAAACAGAGGCAAATTGGGGCATCCCGTTGGATTTCCGAACAAAGCGACCGGGCATGCATGAACTTCTCACCTTGAGGCTTCTGCTTTATTGCTTTCCATGGCTGCCATGCTTAGATAGCTAGCTTATTCTTTGTTTTGTACTTTAATAGTTAATGCGTTAGCTATTTCAATTTGTTCTGTAATAATTAGTTAACTAGGATTAGTTAATTAGCTTATTCGTCGTGTAATAATTAGTTTAATTAGCTTAGATTAGCTAGTTAGCTTCTTATTCGGTCCCTCCCTCGAGAGGGCGCATTGTTGTAATAAGCGTGCGTGTGTGTGATGCATGTCTTCCAACCCCCATTTCTTTCTCCCTTTTACTTAACCGCTTACGATGATTAGTTTTAGGGCATATTTCGTCTAGCATACCTTATGTGAGACCCCTGAATTTTGTAAACCTTATTAGGTCCCTAGATTTTGAGTTATTATATTAAAGCCCTTAGTTCGTCGATTATTCGCAAATTAAACCCTAGAACCAAAAACGCATCACAGACGAACCCATACAAACCCTAATCGACCCTGGAAGCTTAGAAATCATTTCTAACACTTTAATATTAATTATTTAACTCTCAAATTTTAGATTAATCGCTCTAAACCTTTACTCCCAATTTTCACAGTCTTCGTCCAGTTATTTACCTTTGAATTCAAAGCAAGATAATACAAACCAAATTATTTTCCTAACCCTAATTTATTTACTCTACACTTGAAATAGATACTTTAATTGAGCCCAAGCCCTCACATTTTTTATTAAATCACAAATTAACCCCAAACAAGTATTGTTATATATATATACACTTGTACCCTAAAATCTTTTTTTAACATTATATTTTACAATTTTCAAGATTTGTACAATATATATATATATATATATAAAACAAGTCCATCAATTCACCATCACATGGCTAGATATCATACCTCATAGGCTATAATCATGGTGCTTTAGTACAAACAAATCCCTTGAAATCTTGGAGCAATAATAACCTTGGTACCTATAACGATTTGCTATATATATATGTGTACTTCTAACTATAAGGTATTTACATTAGTCCTAAACCTAACTAGATCATAATTAAATACATGATTAAGGTTCTAATCCTCCTCATTCCATTACATTTAATGTGAAGCCCCTGAAAAAAAATGTATTTTCTTTAAAAACCCTTACGTTTGAATTATTTCCTTAAAGCCTCTTAGTTTCTTCAATTATTTCAAATCTTGCCGGTTAGCACTTTTAATTTTTATCGGAACAAGAATATCCTAGCCGAATTAGGTTCCTTAGCCTAATTTAATTTAATTCTACATGAATTTAACTCCAAACCCTTACTTCTTTGTTTAAATTCAAAATTTCCCCAAAAACTAGTACATCTACCCTTATACTATAAGTACCATCAATCAATTGAGATCTATATATATATATATACATTGAGGAATGTGCCCCTAGTACCTAAATTGATTAAAGAAAAAAAGCCCCATCACCCTTCCCAATGACCGGCCACCCTAGGGAGAAGTGAGAAGTCAATTTTCAAGATTTATAATCATGATATTCTAGAAAACCCAAAAACCTAGTATCCTAGACCTAGGATGTTGTTTCCAATACTAGTTTCATTTCAACTAGGAATCGACTAGATGTTGCCTAATCCTATGATTAAGCTCCCTAATCACTCCTATCCCATTAGACTCCAAGCAAATCCTAACCTTTCCATCCATTTTCCAACTAGTGGGCTTTTATGTCCTTTTACACCAAAATTTGCCTATAAATACCACCATCCCCTAGCTTGGCAAGCACAAACAACACTCACACACACACATTTGGCTAGAGGAGAGGAAGGAGAGAGAGAGAAGTCTTGGGAGGGAGAGGAAGGAAGAAGAGAGCCATCACGTTCAAAGCTTAGCAAGTAAGCCACAACACAACCTTCTCTTTCATTTTCCTTTTTCAAATACATGTTCTTAAGGGTTCTAAATATTGTTTTCAGATGTGTTATTGATGATTTACTTGTGTTAAAAATGATAAGAGCTGAGCCATGATTCTACCTCTTGTATTTTCCCTCATTTCGGTACAAAACTACCTTTTCATACCAAACTCTCAAACTTTCCAAAGGCACACCTTCAAGCAAATTTTCTGAGTTTAATATATGTTAGTTAGCATGTTTTCATCACAAAAGAAACGAAAATTTTCCCTTAGTGGATCCCTTTTCTCACAAATCTCCTTGTTTTGGGTATTGTGCCTGAGAACCTATTTTTCGTAGCCAAATTTCAGAATTTCTAGAAACATGTATAAAATTATTCTGGAACTCTATTTTAAGTTAAAATCTTCCTTAAGAAGTTATCTTTCAACTAAAATTGGTTTCATTGAAAAACAGTGAGCGGTTTGCAAGAAAATCAAATTTTCGTAACGGTCGATGAATCTGGACAGCGCTGGAATGTTTTCTGAATAACTTAAAATCTAGAAAAGATATCCCATTTCCGAAATATGTTCTGAAAACTAGATTAAATTCTCTACGAACCATAGGAAGGCCGAGTCCGGTAAAGATTATAAAATAGCCCTTTTTACTCTAATCCTTATCTGATATCGAATTTGGAAATTCTGTTATGCATGGGTGTTTTATGCTCTTGTGTTCAAGAAAATGCTTATTAGCTTATGATCATATCTTGGCATAATATTATATATGTTATGGTTATTTTCTTACTCTCCTTCATCTTAATGATGCATGCTTATATGGGTATTATTATCTTGTTAAGTTGGTCCAACCTCGATTTAAAACATTTAACTCAACGGAAAACTTAATGGGTGGTAATGGGTTGCGAATTTTTGGACAAGATTACTAAGATATTGATTGGTTGACGGGGATGCGTTCCCTATTTGAAAGTTAAAGTCTTGCGCAAGTGGTTTTCGGAGCCCTTGAACGGAGAGGTTGTATTCGGACCCTAGGTATTTGTTGTAAGGAGGGATTTGGGCAAGGCCCATTATTACCGTCCCTTTTGAGGCCCTGCAGTTGGCGCTATGCGATATATAACAGTTGGTACGCATCCGAGGTTAGTTCTGAAACAAAACAGCAAAAGAGGGGGCATACCAAATAATCCGCGTTCGATTCTTGTGGTTGGAAGGATGAAGTCTCTTTGGGGGATTTCTAGATTTCTAACATCTAACCATGTAATCCTTTATTATTGAATGATTATCATGCTTCATTACTTGCTTGTTATATTTGTGATTGTGTATTGGACTGGGAAAAAGGGATGGGGTGTGGATGCGTTTACTGAGCATTCAAAGCTCATGGCGTTTCATGCCAGGTATCGAAGAAACGTACGAAGCCAACAAAGAGTCAAAGACATATGAAGACTTAAGTTTTCCTCAGAGAAATTTTGGGAACCATTTCGCTCATTAGTCCAATTGTGCCTTTATTTATTGTTTTTGGATTGTATTAGTAATGGAATTTGTTTTGTAAGTTTAAAAAAAATTGAGACGCTATAATAATTATTTACCTTGTAATCCTATGCCTATCTCTATGTTGCTTATGAGACCTCGCGTCAATGCCTTTTAAGATCTGTCAAAAGGGTGGTGCGCTACCTAAGAAAGCTGGACTTAGAAGGGAGGCTAACTTGACTCCTCCGGCGATATGGGATCTTACTCGGTCATTGGCCATAGGAATCATTAGTGTCGTTTCCTAGACTCCTAACCTTAGATAAACCCTGTATTTAATTAATAATATATTCTTCGAAGTTCGAAATTTTGAGGCGTTAAACCTTATGCTTGCATGCGTGCATTCATTCATCTGTCTTGCATGCACCGGGCTCGGCGCATCATACTAACTGCATTGTATTTCAATTCCTATTTGAATATATGCACCAAGTTGCATTTCATATGACATCTTAGAATAGCCGAGCCTATTTAATTACATTTTCGCATATGTTGCATTAGCCATCTTAACATGAACTAGGATCATGCATTATTTCTAACTAATTCTTTGGTTTGGCTCGGAGTGCACTGTGAGTGTTTACACTTTAGCATACTGCATGTGTTATTGATTGCCATGAAAGCATGCTTGCCATGAGGCTAACTACTTATTTGATATAACTGCCTGAATGCCTGTGGGTGAAGGTTGGATTACTTGAATTGGAACAATTCATTAAATCCCGAATTTAGCCTACTTACGAATAGCAAAGTTCAAACCATTTTCACAAACGAATATGCAATGTTTTGTTCCAAATTAGGCGATCTAATCTATACTTGTATGCTGTGCACATCACGTAGTAAGATTAGCTAATTAACCGAAATAAGAACACATGTGTTTTCAAAAACAAAGTATCATGCTTAGTACAGGCCGATCTTTGATCTGGCGAGTGGGGGTGCTTATAGCATGACCTTCCCCTCTCGTACCCAAGTTCCCGAGTCGAGGCAACTTTGGTGATGACGGACACGTGGCCTTAGGCACGAGTCAGGGTTTCCTAAATTCACCCAAAATAAAATATTTAGGTGGCGACTCTGTATCTGGCAAAGCAATCCATGTTTGGCACTTCTTTCTAAAAATCAATTTTCCAAAACGATTTGCCGGATTTGGACTCTTTGGTGATTTATTGGTCTCGCATTGCACTTTGCGAGATTAGATTCAGAACCGTGACATTGAGTCCGAACTGTAGTAGCTCAGAAAAAAACGAGATCCTCGCCCCCCATCGTAGGTGCGCGGATGTCGAAGAGTTCCCGGGAGCGCGTCTACACTCATATATGATTAATATAAAAAAAAAATCAAAAGGCGTGGGGGCCGACTATTGGGAGTCGTAGTGATTCTGGATAGTCGAATCTGGGAGTCAGGATTCAAAGCATTCGGCGATCGGCTCGAAAACTCAAAGCCAACCCTACTCGGCCAAATAGCCGATTTAGCAAGGGCCGAGTGAAGATCGGTCAATTATAAAATATGCCGAATAGGAGGTTGGAAATGGATCTAATCCCAAGGCCCAAAGAGGAAAGGATATAAATAGAGAAGACATCAGCCAGAAAGAGGTATGTAAAAAAGAATGGTGCCTAACTTAGAATACAAGCAATATTGAGTGTGAAACTGACTTGCCCGTCAGAGAGCTAATTCCGGCACCCTCGACCGGAGTGTTCAATCTTTTTCAGGTGATTAGAAGAGGATCAAGAGCGTCCCCCAGGACCAGAAGAGTATTTCCAAAACCACTTCTCCACAACTGGCGCCGTCTGTGGGAATACTCAAGCATATCCATGGCGGGCGTGACAGAGGACCCTCCAATAGTCACTAATGATACCACGCAGAGATGCGACCTCACTCCAAAAAACATGCATGGCCCGGAGATCATCCCTGCCAAACGCGCTTTGCACTGTGCCTCACCTTCAACTCCGGAGCATGCGACAACGCAAGCTATCGTGGAAAAAACAAAGCAAAACAAACAGAGATTGGCGAACATGATCGCTGAAAATGAACGTCTCCGTCAGGATTTGGCCTCGGAGGTGGAAAAGTCCAAACGAACTGTACACCAAGCCCTGGAACAACTTGTGAAGGCAGATGGTCGACGATCTCGAGCCCGACGACACGAAGCTGATAGCAACTCTGACTTATTATCCCCGGTCCCCAAGAAGAAAGGACGATCTGAAGTTTCCAGTTCCTCCGAAGAGAGTCTGCATGTAAGGTGGGCCCCCTCATTCTTCAAATGGCCGTAAAAAATGATGGGACCTCCCGACACGAGAAGAAGGGATAGGCGGTGTGCATATCGCAAACACCACGGTCGTGACTTTGACAGTAGCTATACTTTGAAAGATCACCTTGAGGAGTCATTCCAAGATGGTTAGCCCCAGCAATACGTCCAAAAGAACGCAACCAAAACAAATGTACTTCGGCAGGATTCACCTCCGCTTAGTGTCGTTCATATGATATACAGCTTGCCAACGCCCCCAGCCGTGCATACAATTCAATCACACTCAGTATCCCAAAAGCAACTCACGTCGGCAAAACAACCACGTGAAGCTCTGAGTATCACCTTCGACGATTCCGATCTTATCGGCATAACAGTCCCCCACACTGATCCACTGGTCATTGAACTACACGTAAACCGATTTTCCATCGAGCGCGTTCTCATAGACCAGGAAGTACTTCGAAGGTTATGTATTACAAGACCTTCATCAAACTTGGCTTCAACAAATCAGACCTGTCTCCGACTCCTTATCCATTATTCGACTTCAACGCAAATCCAGAATATCCGTTGGGAAAAATCATACTACCCGTTCGAGCGGGCTCCCGAACAGTGGATGTGGAATTCCTAGTCGTCAAGCTTCCTGTGCCGTACAATCTCATCATGGGGCGAACTTGGTTGCATACTATGCGGGCCGTCCCAAGCACCTATCATCAGCTTCTACGCTTCCCAACGGAACACGGCATTGAGCAGATCCGTGGTTCCCAGCAATCCGCACAAGCATATTATCTCCTCTCCGAAAAGACACCAAAGGAGTTGCACATCAATTCCATTGAGGTGCCGAATCGAGATAGCCTCGACGATGTCGAGTGGCTCCTAAATGAGAAAGCCACGGAAGATTTAGACCGAATTGAGATTGACGGCAATCCAGAGAGGTTCTTCATGGTCGGCACCTCCCTAAGTCAAGCCGACAGACAGCAGCTAGTATCCTTCCTACTCGACAATCTTGATGTATTTGCGTGGACCCCATATGAAATGCCGGGCGTAGACCCATCTGTTTCAGAGCATCGTTTGAATGTTGACCCTAAGTGCAAACCGGTCGTGCAGAAAAGTCGGCAATCAGTCGCAGAGCACACTGCCGCCGTCGTTGAAGAAGTTGACCGGCTGCTTGATGCAGAGGCAATCAGGGAAGTGACCTACCCCACATGGCTCTCTAATACCGTGGTTGTGAAGAAGAAGAATGGGTCCTGGCGAGTCTGCGTTGATTTCACGGACCTAAACAAAGCCTGCCCCAAAGACTGTTTTCCTCTCCCAAGGATAGACCAACTGGTAGATGCAATAGCATGTCATCAGCGCATGAGTTTCCTCGATGCCTACAGAGGCTACCATCAAATTGCCATGCATCCAGAGGACCAGGACAAAGCTGCATTCCTCACCCCAAGAGGAACCTATTGCTACAAGGTTATGCCTTTTGGGCTGAAGAATGCAGGGGCAACCTACCAGAGACTAGTCACCACCATGTTCAAAAAGCAACTCGGCTGCACAATGGAAGTGTACATTGACGATATGGTGGTCAAGTCCAAGGTAAAGCAGAATCATGTAGTCGATCTTGAAAAAACATTCGGCATCTTGTGCGAATATGGAATGAAGCTTAATGCTTCCAAATGTGCTTTTGGAATCGGCTCTGGCAAATTCTTGAGATATATTGTCAACCACTGAGGAATCGAAGCTAACCCAAGGAAAATCACAGCAATCCTGGAGCTTAGCTCTCCTCGATCAGTGAAAGAGGTTCAAAAGTTAATAGGGATGGCCGCCGCACTCAACAGGTTCATCAGCCGGTCCACAAATCGCTGTCGACAATTTTTTCATACACTACGGCAGGGCAAGGCTTTTCAATGGTCCGCCGAATGCGAAGCCACTTTCAATGGCCTTAAAACTTACCTCCGCTCAGTACCACTCTTGGCAACGCCCTCTCTCGGTGACCCGTTCATTTTGTATCTAGTAGTTTCTGACCGGGCTGTCAGCGCTATACTGATAAAGGAAGAGCTGGGAGAGCAACGGCCAGTGTATTATGTGAGCAAGGTAATGGTTGACGTCGAAACACGCTACCTTCCGCTGGAAAAGCTCATCCTAGCCCTAGTCATGGCGGCGAGGAAGCTGATGCATTACTTCCAAAGGCATAACATTGGGGTGCTAACAGACTATCCCCTCCGGTCAGTACTACACAGTGCGGAAGCTTCCAGACGTGTATCAAAGTGGGCTCTGGAACTTGGCCAGTACGATATTCAGTTTCTACCCAGAACCTCAATTAAGGGGCAGGTGCTTCCCGACTTTGTCGCCGAATTTACTAGGGGCCTGGCCAACTTCAAGACTGATGAAATTCGACCGAAGCCGAACTGGAGGATTTATGTTGGGGATACTTGGCAATTATATTGCGATGGATCGTCCAATCAGCGGAGCAGTGGAGCTGGAGTTGTGATCATGTCTCCCGATGGCGTAATAATCGAGCAGGTAGTCAAGCTCGACTTCGAAGCATCAAATAACGAAGTCGAATATGGAGCCCTTCTAGTCGGTTTGCGGAACGCGTACGTTCTTGGTGCTCAGCGCTTGCTTGTGTTTTGTGATTCAAAACTGGTGATCAATCAGCTAAAGGGGGAATACGCGGCAAGGAACGACCGCATGGCGGCCTACATGAAAACGGCCAATTCCTTGTTGGCAAAATTTGACCATTATGAGTTGAACCAGATAACACGTGATCAGAACACCCATGCAGATGCCTTGGCTTGCCTAGCCTCCGCCATCAACTCAGAGATTAAACGGACCATCGAAGTAGGTTTCATCCCGGAGCCAAGCATTGGCCCTTCAGAGGAAGTCCAGATCAACGTTATAGAATCAGCCCCGAGTTAGATGGATCCCATTGCTGTATTCCTGTCTTCTGAGCAACTCCCAGAGGACAAGAAAGAAGCGCACAAGCTGCGAAACAAAGCCATGCGATACTACTTGGATCCGCAAGGAAGGCTCTATGAAAAATCCCTCTCCGGTCCATATTTGGAATACGTGCACCCGGACAAAGTCGAGGAGCTCCTGATGGAGATACACGAAGGCAGTTGTGGTGCCCATTCTGGCGGGCGTTCTTTGACCCATCGAGCTAAAACGCAGGGGTATTATTGGCCGACAATGAGAGCGAACGCTGAGTGTTATGTGAAAAAGTGTGAACAGTGCCAGAAGTTCTCCCCATTAACCCATTTGCCTGCAGAAGAGTTGAACTCCATCACCAGTCCTTAGCCGTTCGCCCAGTGGGGGCTCGATATCGTAGGACCACTGCTGAGGGCCCTAGGGAACAAGCGATACTTGATCGTCGCAATAAATTACTTCACAAAATAGGTCGAAGCAGAGGCATTAACACACATTCGAGATATTGATGTTAGCGCTTTGTTGTGGAAGAATATCATAACACAATTCAGCATTCCAAGAGCACTCATTTTAGACAACAACACCCAGTTTGATTGCGGCGTCTGCCAAGAATTATGCAGCACGTACGGTATTCGACCCTATTTCTCCACCCCGACTTATCCACAGAGTAATGGTCAAGCTGAAGCCTCCAACAGAGCCATCTTGGACGGCATCAAGAAGAGGCTGGAGAAAGATAAAGGTAAATGGGTTGAAGAATTGCCGAGTGTACTATGGGCTCATCGCACTACTCCGAGGCGATCCATTGGGGAAACGCCGTTTGCTTTATGCTTTGGAACCCAGGCAATCATTCCCCTGGAGATCGGGAGGAGATCAACTGGAGAAACGCCATTTGCCTTATGCTTTGGAAACCAGGCGATCTTACCCCTGGAGATCGGCCACCCGACTCTCAAGTCACAAATTTTTGATACGGGCCGAAACGACATGATGCTGGCTTTGGATTTGATTCTAATCGAGGAACGAAGAGACTGTGCCCTTGCGTCCATGGCACGGTACTAGCAACAACTGGCAAAGTCGTACAATCAACGAGTTTAGCTCCGCCGCTATACACCGAGAGAATTGGTCCTCAAAAAGGTGCTGCTAGTTGACAGAAAGTCGACTGATAGAAAACTTGGTCCAAACTGGGATGGCCCTTATCAATAGATTCTATCGCAGGAGTAGGGGCGTATTGGCTGAAAGATATGTCATGGAGTCTTCCACGGCCTTGGAACTCGACGCATTTGCGAAAGTTTTATCATTAAACCCGACTTGTGGGGAATGATTTCAGTTTTAAAACGATTCGTCATGTACAAACTCCATTTTTGTAATACGAGGATTCTTGTTGAAAAGTGTTCCGATATAAAGCCTCCGGATTCGGAGCGCCCTTCGTGGATATCACGATTGGCCAATCAAAGTCTCCGGATTCAGAGCCCCTTCGGTGCATGACGTCGTTGGGCCGATAAAGCCTCCGGATTCGGAGTGCCCCTTGTGGATATCACGATTAGCCAATCAAAGTTTCCGGATTCAGAGCCCCTTCTGCGCATGATGTCGTTGGGCCAATATAAAGCCTCCGCATTCGGAGCGCCCTTCATGGATATCACAATTGGCCAATTAAAGTCTCCAGATTCGGAGCCCCTTCGGCGCATGACGTCGTTGGGCCGATAAAGCCTCCGGATTCGGAGTGCCCTTCGTGGATATCATGATTGGCCAATCAAAGTCTCCGGATTTGGAGCCCCTTCGGCGCATGACGTCGTTGGGCCGATAAAGCCTCCGGATTCGGAACGCCCTCGGCGCATGACATCGTTGGGCTGATAAAGCCTCCGAATTCGGAGCCTTATCAACATCGTCTTTGGGCAGTGTAACATGCATACTGAATAAATATTTGGTGAAGTAATCCATGATGACGAGCCGGCAAAAAACCATTTATTTGAACAATGTTTCTCCAATAAAGCACAAAACATGCAAATATAAGTACGCCAACGCAAAAATTATAATGTTTCTCCAACAGGAATATTAAAAACGGATCATTTTTTTCATTCGACAAGTAATTACATAATTTTCAACTCAATCCGTGCTTGAACATTACAATGAATATTTTTATGCGGCGTCTCCCTCATCGTCGCTCTTTTCGACTTCAAAGACGGAAAAGGGCAAATGATAACGTCAGTACCGCGGCAACGCCGAATCGACACCCTTTGCTCGAAGGGCCTCTACGGCCCGAAGTGCTGTGATCCAACCGTGCTTAAAGCCCCAATTCTCACAGTGGCAGACCTCTTCTGCAAGTTTCTCTTTCGTTTTGTCGATCCCAACTTTCCGACTCGCATGAAAGCCTCGCTCATAACCCTTGGACCTCGCATTTTCTACGACAAACATGCTTGCCGTATCTCGATCGGCGATGGCATGACTCAATAGCCGTTGGTCCATCCTCTCTATCTCCCGCCGTGCAGCACGCAGGCGTATGCTGATTTCGTAGGTGGTGTACACCCTTCACCGCCCCATGAATGCCCTCTCGAAATACGTTAAAATCCTGTCATCCAAACATCGACTGCTGGACCTCCGGTGGAAAAATCTGTCGAGCAAACTCGACCGCCACCCCTAGGTCTTTGATAATGGAGTCCGCCTCCGTCATCGGTTTATTCCCCACGAAAATTGCAAAACTCAACGGTTGCGGAGAGCTTCCCGTTGCTGTTTCTCCTTTTGGGGTGATCTGCTTCGACGACTTGAAGGTTGATGTTTTTTCCGTTCTTTAGACGCCCCACTTCCGGCACGGGTAGTTTCTCTGTCGCGATTCATTGCAGTATCAAGCTCAGCCAAAGTTCGATCTTCGCCTCTGCTGTTAAAGAAAACTCTATTCGACATTCGCGACAATTTGTCTTGAATTACGTCTAAACACAGAAAGCGAAGTTACTGGCGCGAAGAGCCCATTTATTTCTAATGCCTGTAGCGACCCCGAGGCAATCTCATTAATGCTACTCTCCAAACGACAGATACTGATTTTGGCTTTTAAAACGACCTAGTTATCTAAACGGCAATTTTAGATGAACGCCTTGGAGTTCATGCACTAGCTGGGGCAAGGGCAGATTTATTAATCTATCCGGCCGAACACCTTGGCCTCATGTCGATTGATGCGTGCCACAGCCACTTCATGCACTGATTTTGGCTTTTAAAATGGCCTAATCATCTAAACGGAAATTATAGATGAATGCCTTGGAGTTCATGCACTGGCTGGGGCAAGGGCAGATTTATTAATCTATCCGGCCGAACACCTTGGCCTCATGCCGATTGATATGTGCCATAGCCACTTCATGCACTGATTTTGGCCTTTAAAATGGCCTAATCATCTAAACGGCAATTATAGATGAATGCCTTGGAGTTCATGCACTAGCTGGGGCAAGGGCAGATTTATTAATCTATCCGGCCGAGCACCTTGGCCTCATGTCGATTGATATGTGCCACAGCCACTTCATGCTCTGATTTTTGGCTCTTAAAACGGCCTAATCATCTAGTCGGCAAGTATACAAAACGTTTTCATTCACAACAGCAACCGAACAATTCCATTCATTTGCAACAGCAAAGTACAAAATGAATTTTCATTAAGTAAATTGGGCACAAATTGTAACCATTTTACATATGAAAATTACTAAACAAAAAACTATAAAAAGCTGAAAATTACACGCAAATCCTAAAACAAAAACAAGAGTCGTCCAAATTAATCATCGGAGTCAGACTCCAGGGGCTCAACATCCACTTGCTCGTATGGAATTGGCGTAGCCAATGTCACATCAACAGCAGCAAGAGCTTTGAGCCAGCCGTGTTTAAATCCCCGATTCTCAAATTTGGGGACTTCGTTTACATATTCATCATAAGCAGATTTTTTCCAAGCATCAAATGCGCTGGAAACCTTCAGGTCGACTATTTACTTCGCCACGTTCATCCCTTCCAACTTAGCCACCAATTTAGAGATCGCCTCCTTGGCCAATTTAAGCGCGTCGTCACTCGCATCTGCCCTCCTCTCGGCGACCAACCTCAATTCTTCAGCATTGCGGGCTCTCTCCATCTCAGCCTCGGCATGGGCGCCCTCCGTCTGCGCCTTACTCCTTTGGCCCTCAACCTCCGCTTGTAAACGGCCAATTAGCTCGACGGCTTCGTGATAGCGACGGCCCCTGTCGGCTATCCTCCCGACAGCCTGTAAGACAGGAAGTTAAGAACAAAATAATATCCACATAAATAAAAAAGACAAAGTCCAGATATATACCAAAAGAGCCGATTGCGCAGCCAACGCAATGGCAACCAAATCAGGCTCTGCCCAAAAAGCCGCCTTGTCAGTTGGCAGTGAAATGGATGTCGCCAAGCTGAGTGCAACCGCTGGATCTTTGATCACCAAAGCACCGGAGGAGATCGGCGTATTTTTTATCTTGGGCTGAACAACAAAGGGTACAATCACATCCGACTCCTCCAAACAAGGTCATTTGTCGGCACAATCTTCCTCTGAGTCGGCCTCGACATCGGTAGGGCGCTTCTCCACCCTTTGCTCAGCTTCTACACTTGCCTGCGCAAAAAGTTCCACCTCTGTACTTCCGTCTTTTGCCGTCCCCTCAATAACAGGCAAGGACTGGGACTGAGATTCGGCAACCCGAATCTCCTCCGCCCTTCGCCGCACGGCCGTCCTTTCCGCGTTCGCCTTCTTGGCAAGTTTAGTGAGGCTCAACCCAGCCATATCTTCTGGGTACGCGCCGGGAAGATCCTCCAGACCATGAAAAATATCGTCAAGTGAACGGTCCTCTCGACCCGAAGTGGACGGAGGATCAACCGAACTGAGGCCGGCTTCTTCAAATGCTAATTTCAAAGCCTCGTCAACCTCAATTTCAGATTCTTCTGATTCGTCGGCCTCAGCTACTTCTGGTCGCTCTGAATATGATCCCTCGCAATCGACTTGTCTCGAATTTTTGAAATCAGTCAAGATAAGGGCAGTAAGAAACTCCTCACCCTTCGAAATTGGTATATTTTTCGTCGCCGAAAAGGTTGTATAAGTCAGCTCGTAGCAGAGCAGAACGTGGGCCACCCTCCCCTGCTTCTGAAGACTCTGTCAGCCGAAATACTTGAGTGCAATCTTGATTTTCGAAAGGACAGCATCGTCAGTCGAGGTCAAGATTTTCTTCAAATCGTTTCCTGCAAAAACAAAACCATTAAGCCCCGAAAATGAAGTTTTATAAATATAACAAATAAATAAAGGCAGGTATTCAGCCACTTGGTTCCCCCATTCGTCTAGGAATACGATCAAGGTGCTCCTCGCCTTCGCTGAATTCCCAGTTTCCTTGGACGACGATCATAACATCATCAACTCGCTTCCCAGAGGTGGAAAGCATAGTCACTAGTTGATGGTCGGTGTCTTTGGCCCTAAGGAAATAATGTCCGTGCCAACCAGAAGACTTGGCCAAGGCGTAGCAATGCCGAATAGCGGGAATGCCAAGGTTAAGCCCAAGGCGGCAGTTTAGAGCGATAATCCCCATCACGATTCTAAGGAAGTGGACGTTGGGTTGGGAAGGGATTAACCCCCAATGGCAAAGCACGGCCCTAAGGAGTGGGTGAAGGGGTAAACGAATCCCACCCTCTACGATTGATAGAAGAGGGAAGACAATTGTGGTTTCATCAGCCCTCTCCATATCGAGGGTGTCGTCTGCCACAAATGACAGACAAATATCGTCAGGAATGGAAAAATAGCGTCGGAAGCCAGAAATTTGATTCGGTGAGAGGAGATCTTTTAAATGTTTCGCCATTCTCCCCAGTCAATAGGGTTATGCTAAGCCAAAAATTAAAGAAAAAAAAGAGATTCAAAGCAAAGAATGAGAGAACTTACAAGAGGCGAAGGAGATGGAGAAGAGTAGGAAGTTGCAGAGGTAGCTCGGAAGGTAGTCCAACGACGAGCGTCTAAAAGCGTGTATGCATTTGAAAAGACGTCAAAATTTTAAATCACAATAAATAGAAGTGTACGAAGAGGCGGGAAGTTGAAATGATAACCGAGAAGCGTGTGCATAGACATTTGCATTAGAATGCGGTCAGCCGCCAAATTTCGGCTCTGGCTCTTTGAAGTTCTAAGCCAAACACTCCAACCAACTGTCGTTAGTGAAGCGTTTGGGGGGCAATTGTGGGGGCCGAGTATTGGGAGTCGTAGTGATTCCAGATAGTCAAATTTGGGAGTCAGGATTCAAAGCATTCGGCGATCGGTTCGAAAACTCAAATCCAACCCTACTCGGCCAAATAGCTGATTAAGCAAGGGCCGAGTGAAGATCGGTCAATTATAAAATATGCCGAATAGTAGGTTGGAAATGGATCTAATCCCGAGGCCCAAAGAGGAAAGGATGTAAATAGAGAAGACATCGGCCAGAAAGAGGTATGTAAAAAAGAATGGTGCCTAACTTAGAATACAAGCAATATTGAGTGTGAAACTGACTTGCCCGTTGGAGTGCTAATTCCGGCACCCCCGACCGGATTGTTCATTCTTTTTCAGGTGACTAGAAGAGGATCAAGAGCATCCCCCAGGATCAGAAGAGTATTTCCAAAACCACTTCTCCACAAAAGGTATCCAAAAATAATCTGCAACATGAAAAAGAGCATGATAAACATCTTATGAGCCCCAGTCTGATCAGGTGTATAAAAAATCACATTCTCCTCTGCCAATCAAATCACACTAAAAGTAATAGAACCTTAAATATGTTCAAAACACAAATAAAAGACGCTAATTAGATATCCAAAACACAAAGCAAAGCACTAATATTCAACAGAAACAATAAACAATTCATGATAACCAAACACATACAGAGGCCTAATTTATACTAAATTGAAGAAAAGAAACAAAAATGGAATGGCCACAATTAAATTGAAGGATACATGCATTAATGAACTAAATGAACATAAAATTAAATGAAAATTTACAAATTAGACTCGATAAAAAATTACAAATTCACATTTTTGGAAGAAGCAAAGGGAGTTTGTTTGTATCTGTATCTATATCATTGAGTTTGGAAATTTTTGAAAACTACAAGATTAAGAAGGCAAATGAGAAAGAGAAATGATGATGATCCTATTATTAAATCTGATGAAGGATTGAGCAGTGTTAACTCTCATCAAAGACCTTGTGCAAAACAAGTGAGAGAAGAATCCACGAAACATCAATCAACAAACCCTAACTCACCTTACTATTACTCCATCTTCTATCAATTTGTAACACATTCAAAAATCCCCAAATTCATCTACTTAAAATCAACAGTTATTCAATGCTTAACATACGCACACACACATATATACACATTTCGAGAGTATAGATTTGAAGCAAAATTGCAAACCAGAGAGACATGATATTGCCAAAGTCGAAGAGTTCAAGATCTTGAGGAAGTTAAAGACAGCTACTTCGACTCTTGCTCAGACCTCAACAAAATAAATTCAATTTCAATTTTGAAATTCACATATACATAATATATAGATGCACATATACAGGAGAGAAAGCACAAGATTGAGAGAGAAGCAGAGAGAGAGAGTGTGTGTGAGATCGAGAGAAAGAGAATGAGGGAGAGAGAATGAGATTAAGAAACCAGAGAGAGAGAGAACGACCAGTGTTTGTGAAGGGACTAGGGCAAACATAAATAGAAGGGGAAAATAAATAAATGAAAATAAGGAATAAATTGGCTATTTGCGACTAATAATCAGTGGTCGCAAATTATATGGTAGCAAAAAGTCATTTTTAGTCATTTTTTAATAGTGAGAATGTAAGATGAGAGAAAAATGAGATATATATTTTTTATATTGAGGCCATTTTATCTATAAAATAATATATATATTTTTGAAGTTCTGTGACAAATAGTATTCGTTACAGAAACAGAAGGCCATGGCCCCCCATAGTCTTTTCCTAGTTCCGTCTCTGCCCATAAGCTTCCTATCTTCTCGAAGTTAAAAACGTTCCATGCATGTAATGATACACCTTCAATGGAAACCAAACTCTCCTTGATGTTATGAATTTCTCATAGCTGACATGTGCTGTCACCTAAGAGAAATGTTTAAGAACTCTAAATGAGGAGCACTAGAAGGAGCTCTAGAGGTGGGTTCCACCTTACGATTTAATGTTTTGGCTTGTGTTTTTGTATTTTTTTTATTTTTATTTTTTTTTTTTGCTTTGCCACATCACTAGAGTTGGCTTTAGAACTCCAACTCTAGTGTTCTCTATCACTATTGGTCACCTAATTAGCCCCATTTCTGGAGTTTATCTTTGGTTGTCGGCTTTTCTATAATGTCTAATCATTTAGTAAGTACTGTTAAGGGTAGTTTGAAAAACATGCCATACCCATATCGGGTATTTACCGGCGTATGGTACCTCGTCTGGTACTTCTGCATATGTACCCGATACATGAAACACATACCCAAATTTTTTCTTTTTAATTTTTAGAATGCCCAGGCGTACCTAGTATATACCCAAGTCGTACCATATCTCACTTAAAACAATATTTTCTTCTACTACAAAGATAAAACTCTTTTCACTAGATTTTCTTTTTTATTTTTTGTTTTATGCTTAGCATGATTTTA
Organism: Camellia sinensis; assembly: GCF_004153795.1. Lineage (NCBI taxonomy): Eukaryota > Viridiplantae > Streptophyta > Magnoliopsida > Ericales > Theaceae > Camellia > Camellia sinensis. Next base: position 148,761 of record NW_021025923.1, read on the forward strand.
AAATTAAACTTTTGTTTGTAACTTAATTAATATATTGACATTTAATTTTGATTTAGACCTTTGTTTTTAGCATTAAATGTTAATTGTAGGTTGAACCTTAACAAATTAAATCATTTTATTAAATTTTTTTTTGTTTTACAAGCGTACCAAGTCATACCATATCAACGTACTCGTATCATACCAGTACTCGTATCCGTATTCGTATCTGTACCTGTGCTTCATAGCTTTCCATGCATAGCTTAAATTATGACGACCACAAGAATGTAAAGTATGCATAACATCTTCATATTTGGAAGAGTTGTCAATGTTCTTCCAGAGTAACTTTTCTCAACTCCAAGGTTACCGAAATGGGGGAGTTCCATCTGCCTTCTCTTAATCTCTACCGCCATAGCATTTTTGCACTTTCCGCAACATCATCATTCTAGGTCCATATCTATCAACTATAGCCGCAGAATTGGCAATTATCCAAGTAAATAAGCTGCTTTCAAGTATATCAAGTACTTGTAAGCCCAAGTTAGAGTTCTTGGTCTGATGGGTTCAATTGAGGTCACTTTATAATTTCTCTCTCTTGTCATGTTTGCATGATTTTTATACAACCAAATGTTTCATATGTGTTAGGTCCCTAAGTCTTGTCAATCCTGTGAACAAACTTGTGTGATTGAGTTGTAAATTTCCTTTTGTTTTTGTCTTCCTCGCTCGAGCGAAGGAGTCCTCTCTCGAGCGAAGACTGCGTCTAGCAAAAACCTAAAAGAGATTAATGTGCGCTTGAGCGAAGGACTGCGTCTGCATAAAAACCTGTAAGAGTTGATTGTTCGCTCGAGCGCTGGATGCGTGGCTCGAGCGAAGCCACTTATGGAAATCACGCGAGTTAAGTTTCTCACTCGAGCAAGAGAAGCTTCACTCGAGCGAGCTTCAAAATCCAGGATTTCTATAAGTAGTTGTTTTACTCCAAAACTAGGATTAAGGTTTTTAGATCTACTTTGAGGTTTTCTAAGGTTTTCTTTTGGAGTATTTTTGTGAGTTTTTCCTTGATAAATTGAGTGAGTATTAAACTCATAAATTGACAAGCACATATCAATGAGGTTGATTGAATACATACAAGAGTGTTATTCTTCGGTGGATTCTGAAGATTCAAACGTGGAGTTTCAAAGGAGTTTAATTCTGTACATAGTCGATGATTCGAAAAGTGAAGTTGTGGATTCAATTTCAAATTAATCAGTTCTGAGATGAAGGCTTGGTAAAAGAGTTACAGAAGGTTTGAAGACAAATTGACTGAGTTGGGTAATTTGTGTGTTATCTTTGTAACCTTTCTTTCTTTAGTAGTGGATTGATTAATGGCGTTTCGCCCGTGGTTTTTTATTACAATTGAAGGCTCTTCAAATGTGGTTTTTCCACGTAAAAATCGTTTGTGTCGATTTATTGTTTATTTTGAAAATAACAATCTAAATCACTTTCGTAAGTACTTGATGATTTAGATTGCGTGTTTTGAATGATTGGGAATTAAAATACTTTAATCTTGATCTAATCACAAATCACTTGGGATTTTCAATTGGTATCAGAGCGGGTCACTCTTTGTTTTTATCAAAACTATAGGAGTGTGATTTTGTGTGATTAAGCGATATGGATGCAATTCGTGAAGGTAACTCAACCCATAGGCCTCCTTTACTCGATGGTACAAACTATTCTTATTGGAAAGCTCATATAAGAGCGTTTTTAAAATCCATCGATGAGAAAGTTTGGCACTGCGTGATCTATGGGTGGAGTGAACCTATTGTCACCGTTGATGGTATTGATATTCCTAAACCCCTTGATAAATGGGATACAACCAATTACCAAAACTCGAGTTGGAAAGTAAGGCTCTCAATTCCCTTTTTTGCTCCGTCACACCTGAAGAGTTTCGTCGTATCTACACGTGTGAGGTAGCAAAAAAGTCTTGGGACATTGTTAAAACGATTCACGAAGGTACTACTTCGGTCAAATGGTCAAAACTTCAACGTCTCACCTCCGCCTTTGAAACTCTTTTTATGTGCGATGATGAGACGCTTGATGATTTCTATGCAAAACTTAGTGATATCGTGAATTCCTGTTTCACACTCGGTGAAAAAATCCCTGAAGCTAAAGTTGTTGCAAAAATTTTGAGGTCTTTACCCGAGAGGTTCCAATCAAAAGTGACAGCCATTGAGGAGGCTCAGAATGTTGATACCCTCAAGCTTGATCAGTTGGTTGAAAACTTGCAGACTTATGAAGCCCACCAGATTTCTAAGAAAAAAGAAAAAGATAGTGTGGCTTTCACTAGTGCTCATGTGACTGCAAAAATTCCGGAGGCTGAGTTTAATATAGAGTCTGAGATGACGGCTATGTTTACTAAACAGTTTAAAAAAAATTTGAAGAAAAAGAAGCCTAATTTCAGAGGCCCTATTTCAAAAGACAAGAGTAATGCAAAATCCAAAACTTTTCCACCAAAACTTGCTCCAAAACCTGAAAAGAAGATTGTAAAGGGGCAAGGGATCAAGTGCTATGAATGTCGAGGGTTTGGGCATATTTCCCTTGAATGTCCTTCGAAAAAGAATCGAAAGAAAGTCTACACAGTGACTTGGGATGATAAAAGCGGGTCAGAGCAAGAACCCGAAGAACTTGAATCCGGTGAAGACGGGAATAGTGCTTTCATGGCATTTTGGTGCACTTTCACTCAACCTCTTCCAAAGCCAGCGAAATTAGCTCGTGGTCAAAACCTGCATCATGCTCCCACCTTTGATGGGAGTAACTACTTGTATTGGAAGATTAGAATGAGGGCGTTTCTTAGAGTTTTCGATCCAGAAGGCTGGCAAGCCATTGAAGAGGATGTTGAAAGTATTGACAATCCAAGCAATCTGAGAGTTCTGACTACTATTCATGGAGCTATTTCTGATGAAGAACTGCAACGAGTTGCTCACTGCACAAAGGCTAAAGATGCGTGGGACATTCTGAGCCAATTTCATGAAAGAAGAGAGTCATCTTCACTGCCATCCATCACATTTTCTGCCTTAGTTGCTCGACTGGATGAGGTCAAGGAGAATGAGGAGCAAAAGATAATGATGAAACATCAGAAGACAATGATGAGATTACTAGTGGTGATCTACAACAAGCTTACGAAAAGCTTTATGATGAAACTCTAAATCTGTCTAAAATCAATGACAAACTCACTCTCAAGCTCAAAGCATGTGAAAGCAAGAATGTCAAGCTAAAAGGAGAACTTGTAGCAGCAAAGTAGAATGTCATCAAAATCTCAAGTGATAGGTAAGACCTATGTGAAAAACTTCTATCCTGTGAAACTGAAAGGAATGAACTTCTGAAAGTGTATTCCACATATGAAGAGAAGCATGAAAACCTTGAGATGTCACAAGCTACATTGGAAGAGGTAGTTTGTCAGAAAGATGAAGAACTCCAAATTGCTAGAGCCGCAATTGCCATGCGGAACAAAGGTTCCAAATCATTAGAAGACATCATCGGGTCTCAACAAATGGGTTGTGACAAAAGTGGGCTACGCTATGGTGCAACAGCTCACAAGGGACAGGCCTCTACATCACATGACCTGAAGACTCAAGCAAAGGGAAAGTTGAAGGTAGACCAGGGTGACCCCTCTCTTTATCTACCTAAAGGGGGAAAGATCAACAAAATGGAGGTAAAACCTGTTTTTATTTGTCATCACTGTGGTAGGTATGGCCACATTCGTCCTTATTGCTTTGAATTGTTTGGTAAGGTGTCTCAAAAGGGTGGAAATTCGAATACATTTTGGGTTAGAAGACAACCTTACATGTCTAGGCGGAATACCAAGATTCATGAGGGTGTTCACAACGCCAAGACATTTACCAAGACCGCTAGACCGGATTTTGTTAAGACCAAAAAGATTTGGGTGAGAAAAGATGATTTGAGTTGTTTAGTTGTTCACACTGCTCTCAAAGCACGTGACTCACACATGTGGTATCTAGATAGTGGGTGCTCTCATCACATGTCCGGTAACAAATCCTACTTCACCTCCCTTGAAAAATATGAAGGAGGAATTGTTACCTTTGGAAATGGTGGCACTGCTAGAGTCATTGGTAAGGGCTCTATAAGTGTTATTGGTCTTCCCAAGCTAGAAAATGCTTTACTTGTTGATGGCCTTAAAACAAATCTTTTGAGCATTAGTCAAATGTGTGATTCCCACCATGAAGTATTGTTTTCAAAAAATAAATGTGAAATTCTGGATAAAAAGGGAAATACTGTCTTGTATGGGGTTCGCACATCTGATAACTGCTATGGGATTGTTACTACTAATGATCTCACTTATCACTCTGCCGTCATAAGCAACATTGATTTGTGGCATCAAAGATTAGGTCACACGAATTCCAAAGACCTAACTAAGATAGCCAACAAAGAGCTTGTGAGAGGAGTACCTAAACTTGGTAAGAATCTGAACCATGTGTGTGGACCATGTCAACTTGGAAAGCAAACCCGTGCCCCTCATAAAAAGGTGAATAGCTTTACAACCAAACGTCCTCTTGAATTGGTTAACATGGATTTAATGGGTCCTACTCGCACTAAAAGCATTAGAGGTAAAAGATATATTTTTTTAACTGTTGATGATTTTACTCAATTTTCATAAGTAAATTTTTTAAGGGAAAAATCTGATACGTTTGATTCTTTCCAGGCCTTAGTCCTTAAAATCCAAAATGAACAGGGTGCTTCCATTGGGCGTATCATAAGAATCCAAATTGATCATGGTCGTGAATTTGAAAACAGTTCGTTTTTGGATTTTTATGATATGCATGGAATTAAGCATGAATTTTCTACACCTATTACTCCACAACAAAATGGAGTGGTTGAGAGGAAGAATAGAGTTGTTCAAGAAATGGCTAGGGTCATGCTCCTTAGTAAAAAACTTCCTCCAAAGTTTTGGGCTAAAGCCTTAAATACTGTTGTTTATGTCATAAATCGCATGTATTTAAGGCCCGGCACTTTACAAACTCTATATGACTTGTGGAAGGGTTTGAAACCTAATGTAAAATACTTCAAAACTTTTGGGAGTAAGTGTTATATTTTCAAAGATAGAGAACCTTTGGGCAAATTTGACTCCCAAAGTGATGAAGGTATTTTTCTAGGGTATTCAACCACCAGTAGGGCTTTTCGAGTCTATAACCTGCGAACTTCTTCTTTAATGGAATCAATCAATGTGGTTATAGATGACACAGGTTCACCTACTCCAGCAATAAATGAGGATGACAATGGTGAGTCTCCAATCTTGGCTACTGAACCACAAAGTCAAAGAGAAGCTGAGGTCCAAGCCCAAGAAGTTGAGACAGCACCATCCTCACAAGTAAGTCAAAGTCCAAAGAGTGCACAAAGAGACATCACTCCTGATGCTTCTGTCACCGTAAGTCCTGAGTTCAAACCATCAGCAAAGGTGAAACTGAATCATCCAGCTCAACAGGTGATTAGAAGTGTATCGGGTCGAATGAAAACGTGAAGACAAATTTGGGATGAGGTATCACATATGTGTTATGTTTCATTAATTGAACCTAAAAATTTTAAAGAGGCCTTGCTAAATGATAGTTGGGTCAATGCTATGCATGAAGAATTAGGTCAATTTGAACGTAACAATGTTTGGACTTTTGTTCCCAGACCTAGAGACATAAATGTGATAGGTACCAAGTGGATCTTTAAAAGTAAATCTGATGAGAATCGTACTGTCGTTAGAAATAAAGCCAGGTTGATTGCTCAAGGCTACACACAAGTAGAGGGTGTTGACTATGATGAGACGTTTGCCCCAGTTGCACGTCTCGAATCTATTCGTATTTTACTTGGTGTTGCATGTTTTCTTGGTTTTAAATTGTTTCAAATGGATATGAAAACTGCCTTTCTGAATGGGTATTTTAAAGAAGAGGCATATCCTAAGCAACCAAAAGGGTTTGAGGACCCTAAATGTCCAAATCCAGTCAACAAGTTAGACAAGGCGTTGTATGTGTTGAAACAAGCCCCTCGGGCTTGGTATGATAGACTTTCTACATTTCTTCTTGATAATGATTTTCAAAGAGGTAGTGTGGATAAGACTCTATTTGTGAAACATACTAAGTCTCATATTCTTGTTGCTCAGATTTATGTTGATGATATTATGTTTGGATCCACTACTAAACATCTTGTGAAATATTTTTCGAATTACATGACACATGAGTTTGAGATGAGTGTAGACACCCCATTTTGGACCGTCCTCAAGACTTGGACGTCACCGTTGGAACACTCGGTGATCATCTGTGCTTGTGTTCGTCTCGAGTTCCCGGAGGTCTCGGCTGCGCGCCTCGCCTCAGGATCTCTCGACTCGACTTTTCGGTGTCTGGTTTTGCACCAAACACTTGTCTTTTTGCCTTGAGAGGCAGGGAATGGCTTGTTGGCCATTCCCACACCCCACTGGCTGTCCCCTCACATCACCGGCCGTTTATTGGTGCCACCGGCAGTGGTTTCTTAAAACCAATGGCCGGTCGGCACTATATTTTGCCGACCAGCACTTTGTTTTGGCCGGTGACTTGTTTTTTGCTGGCCGGTGTGACCCTTTTGCACCCTTCAGACTTGGTGCATGCCAGTTGTGCCAGCTGGAATGCACCAACACTCCTCCTCGTGCATGAGGTGACTGTTTTGCCCCTTTTTGCCCCCTTTTGGTCAAAGCTTCTTGAGGAAGCTTGACCCTTTTTCAAAGCTTCCTCAAGAAGCTTGGCCAGCTGTCTTAGCTTCCTCAAGAAGCCTTGACTCCTTTGCCCCCTTTGCCCCTTTCACTTAGCTTCTTTGAGAAGCTTAAACCATTTCCCTTTGCCTATTTAAGGGCCTCTCCTCCTCCATTGTTAAGGGTTGGAGTTTTGAACATAAAAACCAGAGCTTATATACATATACATCTTATATACACACTCTCTCTCTATATTTCCCTCTCTCTCCTCCTTTGTGTGTGTTTTCTTGGCCTAAAAGTGCATTTTGACCTTACTTTTGCACTAATACACACACCATTACACCTTGCTCCGAGATTGAGAGGCAATGAGGGTTGTTTTTGAGATTTTGGACTGATTTTGCTCAGTAGAGTGTGGCTGGACCAACTGTTCTTAAAGTGTTCTTCAAGGGTAAGACTTTCACTTTAGCTTCCCCAATCTTGCATTGGCTTTTGACCTATCTTTCATATTGATTTGAGCTTTGTGTATAACTAAAAAAAGTCTTATATTTTCATGCTTAAGAACTTTCATTAAGGGTGTTTTGGCATTGGGGGTCGAACTCACCCTCTTAGGCCTTGTTTGGCCCTTTTGGTACTTCCATTGTTAGGCTTTATTTGCTTGAGTGTTTGGTTCTTTTCACCACTGAAATCCAATGGATTTTTAGTGGTAAAGAAGAGGGTTTGAGGTCTTGCATAGGGGAGGGACACCCCTCTCCCTTGGTCTCTTTCTTGTTTGCATATTTGGCTCAATGTGGTAGCATGCATGTCTAATCTTGTTTAGCTTCATTTCAGAGCTTATTTGGTGCTTATACAACATGTTTTACCTCTGTCTCATGTGGGTTTGTTGGTCTCTTTCATGCATATTATACTTGCTTTATATCTCCTCAAGGTTGCCTAGAGGTATGCCATACATTAAGGCCATGATTCTCGCATGATCTAGCCTAATATTATGAAGGTATTAGCATCATTTTGCCATGTTCAAGATCTGTTGGCCACTGTTTCAGTCATGCTTGCCATGTTTGGTGTCACCTCTTTGCATTTTGGCTTGAGAGCCTTAAGGATATGGGTCATGAACATGCATTGGTTAAGCTATTTCGGTGATTTGGAATCACGTAGCATATCATTTCAGTCCCTAAACCATGCTTGTATACTTGCATTCATCGCACCTCTCATTCTTTGAAGTTGTACCCTCTTATGCCTTGAAACGTGCATTGTGTATGCCTAGGTATTTGTTTCATTTGGGATAGCATATGTGTGGGTTTTGGAGCTCTTTTTGCATGCTAAAATTTTATTTTTAGTTGTATAATTCATGCCATGTTTGTTTGGGTTAGTGGTGGTAGAATGCCCTTTGTTATGCCTTAGCTTTGGCCCCCCCTTTTGGCTTGCATGTTTGTAGTGCATTTTGTCCATCACTTTAGACACTTTTAGCCACTGTTTTGGGGGTGTTTGAGGCCTCCCATTTCAGTCTAAGTCCCTTCTTGGACATGGTTGTATGTTTGACTTGTTGCCTCTAATCGCATGCTTGCATTGTAGCATTGCATGTTAGGAACATTGCATGCTTGCCATGATATGTTGCATTACATTTGGCATGCTTTGCATTTTAGTGATATGTTGCATTTTCGAGCCATGTTTGCATAACATGCATTGCATTGCTTGGTTTGGGGTGTCAAACCAAGTGTGAGGGGGGGAGAAGTGTTCATACTACAAGTGATATAACGCGTCTCAACTCTCGGTCACCGAAGCCCTTGACTTTGGCATGATAGGGTTTTGGTATTCATTTATATGTTGCATGCATTTTCATTGAATTGCAACCTTGGCTCCTTAGGCCATCACGCATCAAGATGCATGATTGATGGCCCGAGGGTCGAGGGTCATGCTCCCTTGTGTCCCTTGTATGATAGGGAGTGTGCCCACGCATACATTTGCTTGAAATTCCATGCCATACACTGTCTGTCCTTGTTGCTGTCAAAAACCAGTTTCTGCAGGGAGTTTCTACCGACCGGCACTATAGAGTGCCGACCGGCCATGGATTGGTGGCCGATAATGTGAAACCCCAGCCGATGGATAAGTTCCATGGCCGGTGGGTATTCCCTTCAGCCGATCGTGTCCTACAGGGTTCAGGGAACCTGTCCCAGGATTTTTGCAGTTTTCAGAGAAGCAGGGCAGTGTAAACAGAGGCAGCAGTGGTATAGTACAAGCTTTCGGGGCAAGATAAATTCGAGCATGCATCATTCACGCATCCCGAGGCAGGGGCTGCGGCCATCTTCTCTTTGCATTTAATTTGTTAATTAGATTAGAAATTTTGTAATATTTAATTTAGTATTATTTATTCGGACTGTAATATTTATTTGGACACTCCGAGCGAGGGCAATTGTGTAATAAGTGTGTGTGAGTGTGTGTATGTCTTCCAACCCCACGTCCTTCTTCCCTTTTATTTACCCGTTTATGATGGTAGACTAGGACACATTTAAATTAGCATGCCTTATGCTATGCATGCGTGCATCCACACATTTGTCTTACATGCATCGGGCTCAGCGCATCACTCTAACTGCATTTGTATTTTAATTTCAAATTGAATACGTGTTAGTTGTAGCATTTCACATGTCATTGTAGATTAGCCGAGCCTATCTTAGTTGCATTTTGCATGTGTTGCATTAGCCATCTTAACATGAACTAGGATCATGCATATGATTACTAACTAGTTTCTGTATTGGCTTGGAGTACTCTGTAAGTTCTTTTGCTTTAGCATCCTTGCATGCGTGTGAGTGTTGCCATGATAGCATGATTACCATGAGGCTAGCTGCTTATGTGATATAACTGCTTGAATGCCTGTGGGTGAAGGTTGGATTGTCGTGTAGTTGGATAATGCTCATTAAGAAACCGTGTTTCAGCCTACTTGCGAGTAGCACACAATTTCAAAACATATTTTCAAAACAAACGGATAAATGCAATGTTCCAAATTAGGTGATCTAGTCTATACTTTTGTGCTGTGCCCATAACATAGTAATTCTAGGCTAATAATCGGGATAAGAACACATAACGTTTTCAAAAATTGATATCACGGTTAGTAGAGGCCGATCTTCGGATCGGGCGAGAGGGGGTGCTCATAGCTGACCTTCCCCAATCGTACCCTAGCTCCCGAGCCAAGGCAACTTTGGTGATGACGGACACGTGGCCTTTGACACCGAGTCAGGGTTTCCTAAATCCCCCCTTAAAAAAAATATTTAGGTGGCGACTCTATATCTGGAAAAGCAGTCCATGTTGGCACTTCTTTTCTAAAAATCTGTTTTCTCAAAACGATTTGCCAGATTTAGATTCTTTGGTTCAGATTAAGAACCGTGACACAAAATCGAGTCCGAACTGCAGCACGAGGGCCTCACACGGGCGCGTTTACAGTTTCTGGCGACTCTATTGGGGAATTTAGAAAGCTTGACTCGAACTCATGATATCATGTTTTGATTTCATTTATGTGTCCCTTTGCATTGCATGTGCATTGGTGCGCCTAGGACACCGTGTTTGCCATCTGCCATTCCTGAACGGTTTGCCCGAGGCTTGACTTCGTCAAAGCATTCCATAAGGCTGACCGGTTGTGGGCTCTGACAGTATGGGAACACAAACCCTGGTTTTACCGGGGCACCCTTTTCGACCATTCGACCTAGTGCATATCGAAATCCATAGTGACCATTCCAAATTAGGACAGGTTGCTTACCCGATGTTAGGTTGTTTGAAACCGCTGTGTGCATAGTGAAATCCTAACTCCTGACAAAATAGGACAGGGAAACCCTACCCCAACATAGGGGTGTTTTGGCTCTCACTTATCTGCTATGTGCTTTAGAGTGTATCTCTACAGGAACGTACATATCAGTTTGCAAAATTGAGTATTAGGCCCGAGGGCACCAGTATTAGTGTTGTTGAGAAATCAGTTATCTGCGGGTATCAAGTTCAGTTTTGGGAACGGTGATTTGAGAACAATGATCAGTATCGAGGAACAGTGTTCGGCTTACCAACTATGTGTTATAAATACCCAACTGTGCATTGTATGTGTTTATTTTACGCCGTTATACTGTCCGATTGTCTAGTTATTTATTGTTTTATTTATCTTTTTGCTAGGTAGTTTAGCACAATTGCTTCCAACCCGGTAGATATTCCCCAAGCACTCTGGACTAGAGGTCGTCGACTCCATCGATCCAAGGATCTGGTAGGCGGACAACCAGTGTACCATTCTTTACCCCCGGTTACTAAACGGAGGGCAGTTAGGCCAAGGGCATCAATTCAGCAGTCAGTTCAGAGGGCCTTATCTACCCCACCAGAGTACAGTAGGGATCAGGGTTCTATTTCACCCACAGAGAGGGAACATATACCGATAATTCAGTCAGAACAGAACAGTATGGCTAGTTTAGAGGAGATGGTGCGCCAACTCCAAGAAAGCATGAAAGTGATGCAGCAAGATGCTATCCGACAGGCAGAGTTCGCCAAACAGCAGGCCACGGTTATGAATGAACAAGTAGAGTTAATCGTGAGGTTACAACAGCAAACCGAAGCATCTGCTTCACAGCAAGTCCCTCCCCCACTAAGGGTTCCAATACTCGAAGAAACACCGAATGTCCGGAATGTCCAAGAGGATACAGACCTTCCAGCGGGGCCAGCTCCGCCCCCGATTCCACCACAACTATCCAAGGCGCCCACACCTGTCAATATACCGGACTCTCCTTTTGAGTTCGAAGTGGACCCCACAGCCTTAAAATTAAGCAAGTTGGAAAAGATGTTTAAGAAGTCCCAGGGAGTCAAGACCATCCCTGACATCGAAGATGGATACACCGACACAGCTGTGACGCTGCCTGACAGATTCAAAATGCCGCACATTGATCGATTTGATGGGTCCGGGGACCCCATGGTGCACCTGAGGTTGTTTTTAGATATCTTAAGGCCAATGGGCCTCACTAGACTGCAGAAGCTATCTCTATTTGGCCGGACCCTGTCGGGTGTAGCGGCCATATGGTATGCCACATTGGAGGATGACGTCAAGAGAAGCTGGGACGAAATGGCTGAGGCCTTCATCTTGCAGTACTCATACAATACACAAATCGAGATTACAACTTAGGATCTCGAGACAACGAGGCAAGAACCCAAAGAGAGCTTCTCAGAATTCGTGACCAGATGGCGGGCTAAGGCTTCGATGATGACCTTAAGGCCCACGGACAAAGATCAGATTCGAATGATTGTGCGCAATCTTCAGCCCAAGTTAATGCAGAAGATGATCGTACTCCCCTTTCCTACATTTTCCGATTTACATGAAATGGGGGTATAGATTGAGGATGCACTGAAGCAAGGCTTAATTGATAATGACCGGGAGCAACCCCGCAGAACTTTCAATCGTAACACTAATGCAGGCCCGAGTGGCGCTACAACTACCAGGACCTCTGAAGTGAGTATGGTCACCACCAACTTTCCCCCAAGAACTATGGCGGCCGCACCATTCTCCGGTGCATCCGGAAGCAACCCACAAACAGCCAAATACCCACCCAAAAACACCAGAACCTTCGCTCCGCTATATATGCCCCTGTCCAAAGCTTTGGGGGTTTTAATCAGAAAAGGGCATCTGAAGCCCCTAGAGCCACGGCCCTTACCAGAAAGACTCCCCGCTGCCCACAACCCAGCCAAATATTGTGCGTTTCACCAACAGCACGGTCATGACACCGATCTGTGCTTCCGATTACGTCATGAGATTCAAGATCTCATCGATAACGGGGTGATTTTGCCTCCCGAGAAACCCAACGTTACTACAAACCCTCTCTCCACACATAACCAAGCTCCACCACCCAAAAAAGTCAACTTCATCCAAACTGGGGTCATGCCTTACGATCCTAGCATCTATATCACTCATTCCCACCTGCCTAAGCCGGAAGTGTTCCTTCCCGATTGCACCGATTTGTGCATGATGGACATCTCCATAACCCAACCTAAGCCAGCGGTGATGACTGTCGAGGACAAGAGAGAGAAGGTTCCAAAGGAGAAGGGGGTTGTTGAGCCAGAGTCTGCGGAATCTGGGAGTGGTGTTGAGAAAGCTTATAGTCCAGGTGACTACATTTTGTCAATAGGCCAGGATAGGCCAAATATGGAACTACCAACAGAGGGGGAGCTATGTGTGATCCAAGGGCATAGTCTGAGATAGGAAACGGATGATTTAACGGCTGTGGAAGAGGACCTTGCCAAGCTCCAGTTTTACAGTAACCAAGATCCAGGAGACTCAGCCGTCAACTAGTTCGATTATGAGGAATCAACAGAGGCTACGGGATGTTGGACGATCAACCAGATGTGGTAGAAGAATTTCAGCCACAACAAGGCCTGGCAGGGGCAAGAATGTCAGTGACAGCCGAAAGGGTTGAAGAATAGAGTGCATCGCCGGAGAGCGCCGGTGTCAAGAATTTCGCTCGGGATTGGAGCATTTCGAGTACGGGGATTATTGAACAGTCGGCTGCATTGACACAGTCGGAACAAGAAAGATTCGAAGATTCCAAGAGAATCAGGAAGGCAAAAACCCATGTGGGGACTGAGACTGCTGTGAGCACAAAAATGGAGAATGCCGCGAGCATAGGGATAGAAGGTACTGCGAGTATGAGAACAGTCATGCCAGAGCCGGACAGGTTCCTGTCGGCTGCAGATGGAATGTGGTGGAAGGACGATGATCTATGTCTTGCCCACACAGATGAAGATTGGGGGAGTAACTAACCAGATGATACTTGGTATATCGGCGAAGTCGATCACATGACTAGGAGTGGACGGTATTTCAAGCCTCCACACCTAGATCAACCAGAGGCGTCTGGAAAAGATAGGGAGGCAAAAAATAAAAAAGAAAAGCAACTCGAGGATGAGGCCGTATTGAGACAATTGAAAAAGATACAAGTAGACATCTCCATCTGGGGGCTGCTTATGGCTTCTCGAGTACATAGATAGGCTGTCCTTTCGGCCATGGACAATGCCAAACTCTCGATAGAGACTACGCCGGAGCAGTTGGTTGGATTGGTTTTTCCGGGAGGAGCTACCCCGATGCTAACATTTTCCGACAAGGAATTACCACCTGAGGGGGCAAACCATAACAAGCCACTCTACATCTCTGTGGAATGTAGGAATAAATGGATACCGGTGGTCCTTGTTGACACAGGGTTCGCCATCAATGTCTGCCCAGCAAGGACAGCCTATGTGATCGGTTTGAAAATCGCAGACTTTGTGCCAACAGCCCAGGTGATTCGGTCATGTGACAACACAAGCCGGGAAGTAATGGAAACAGTTAAGATTCAAACAAAGGTTGGGCCGAGACAGCATGAGATAGATTTCCATGTCTTAGAGGTTCCCGCCACTTTCAATCTACTCTTGGGGCGGCCGTGGCTGCATCAGGTAAAGGCAATCTCCTCCACCCTACATCAAGTGGTGAAATACCCCTATGGAAAGGGAGTAGCCATTGTTTTCGAAAATTCATCGATTCATCCGCCACCGGAGGTATCTGCGCCTGTTCTAGAAATTGAGCACGGTATAGAGGATGTGTTCATATCGGGTTTTACCTTGGCTGAGGCTCAGGTTATATAGAACATCATGGCAGCTAATGAAGGGATATATGTCAGTGCTCAAGCAGTCTATCTCATGAACAAGCTCCAACACATCCCCGGGATGGGATTGGGAAGGAGCGGCCGGAAAGGCGTCGCTGCATTGGCCGAAGTGCCACACAACCCTCATACCTTTGCATTGGGTTATCTACCCACCAAAGAGGACTGGATAAGGAAGGGAAAGGAAATGGCTGGAAGAGCCAGAGCAAAGCAGGCTAGGAAACCTTTTGAGTTGATGCATAGGCCCATTCAGGGTACCCTGAACGGACGCTTCGTCCGGGAGGGGGAGGATTTTCCATTTTGCGGCTTCCCAGAGCCGTGGCTGAGCGCGGAAAAGAAACGGGTGCCAGGTTTCGAGATCTTCTTCGACCTGCAAATATCCGAGGATGACGTTGCCAAAGGGCAGACAGACCTATTAGCTGAGGTTGAGCAGTGTATGGAAGTGCAGTCTGAGGACGCTGAAAATGAAATGGGGCTAGCGCTGGCATGTCTACTTTCAGATCCTCTGATCGAACAGAAGTGCTTGGGGGATAACTTCTCGGTATGCATGATCGGAATGAAACGGCTGCGGGCCTACCATTAACTATTTTGGATGCATCCATCGCACCCTCTCTCGTTTGGAAATACGAAGAGGGATTTTTATCAAGCAGCACCGGGTCAGGTAGTGAGCCGGAATCTGATTCCACTGAGTCTTGTGAGTCGGAATCAAGTTCCAGCTCGATGAGTCTGAGTCCGGTATTCCTAGGGGTGATAACCCGGATGCCACAGTCCTGTCTAGGTCGTCATTTTCTTTCTCTTTTGAGTCTGTTGTAACAAAAGAATCGGACAGTTTGGAAGTATTTAATGAGAATGATGTGGATGTGGTTTCCGAGTATTTTTCTGTGCCTTTGATTTATTGCTTAAATCAGGATTTTCAAAATTTTGATGAAAACGACGAGGAAGAAATTCCTCCGGTTTTGCAACGATTAATTGATCAAGAGCAGGAAAGATTTGTTAAACCCTTAATGGATGAAATCACTACTGTGAATGTTGGTACTGAGAAGGACCCGCAGCTGGTCCAGATCGGGTCCACGTTGTCTTCAGAGGAACGCGAGCGCTTAGTCGCTTTATTAAAAGATTTCAAAAATGTTTTCGCGTGGTCCTATGAAGACATGCCTGGAATTGATCCTGAGATTGTACAGCACTGGATCCCTCTTGACCCCGAGGCCCGACCGATCAAACAGAAACTCAAGAGGATCCGCCCAGATTGGGCTCTCAAGATTAAGGAAGAGGTCACTAAGCAAATCGACGCAGGCTTCCTGTTAGTATCCGAATACCCGACTTGGTTGGACAACATTGTTCCGGTGCTGAAGAAGGATGGCAAGATTCGAGTATGCGTGGACTTCAGGGATTTGAATAGAGCTAGTCCAAATGACGACTTCCCCTTGCCACATATTGATGAGTTGGTGGATTTTACGGCGGGGCATGCTTTGCTTTCGTTTATGGATGGCTTCTCAGGTTACAATCAGATAGTGATGGCACCCGAAGACCGGGAGAAGACTGCTTTCACCACCCCGTGGGGGACTTACTGCTACAGAGTGATGCCGTTTGGGTTGAAGAATGTTGGAGTTACGTATCAACGGGTTGCGACCACAATATTGCATGATATGATCCATAAAAAGGTTGAGGTGTACGTGGACGACATGATTGTCAAATCCAAGGAAATAGAGGGCCACTACACCGCATTGCAAAAGTTCTTTCAAAGGATCAGAGAATTTCAGCTGCGGCTAAATCCTCAGAAGTGTACGTTCGGTGTTATAGCGAGAAAAATGCTGGGATTTCTGATTACACAAAGGGGCATCAAAGTCGACCCTTCAAAGATCAAGGCCATCTTAGAAATGCCACCACCAAGGACTGAAAAGGAGGTGCGAGGCTTTCTGGGTAAAGTGCAATTCATAAGACGATTTATCTCAAAATTAACCTTGACTTGTGAACCACTTTTTGGTCTCCTGAAGAAAGGCAAGAAATTCCAATGGGATGGCCGATGCCAAGCTGCTTTTGAACAGATCTTGGAATATTTACAGAACCCGCCCATGTTGTCACTGCCAGAGCCGGGGAAACCATTGATATTATACCTATCAGTGACCGAGACCACAATGGGCTGTATACTTGCGCAAGAATCAGAGGACAAAGTGGAGAGAGCCATCTACTATCTGAGCAAGAAAATGCTAGAGTATGAGACTCGCTACACACTGTTGGAGAAGGCTTGCTTAGCCTTAGTATGGGCTACCAGGAAGCTGCGGCACTACCTGTTAGCTCACTCCGTAATGTTGGTTTCACAACTGGATCCCATCAAATACCTTTTCGAGAAACCAGCACTTACGGGTAGGCTAGCTCGTTGGTTGCTGTTGCTCTCCGAGTTCGATCTGAAGTATGTGATGCGTAAGTCAGTCAAGGGAAGAGCAGTGGCAGAATTCTTAGCCGATCATCCAGTGGAAGGAGGTGAAATAGTTGAATACTTATTCCCAGATGAAGCCATTTTGCACATCGACGAGGAGTATTGGACGATGTACTTTGACGGGGCGTCAAATCAGTACAGGTATGGAATAAGAGTGTTGCTAATAGCACCCGACAATTCCCGTATCCCTCTAGCCTTCAAACTCCGGTTCAAAGTCTCGAACAATGAAGCAGAATATGAGGCATGCATTGCCGGTCTAGAAGCAGCCCTGGAACTAGGAGCAAGACGGTTGAACGTCATTGGGGATTCAAACCTTGTTGTGTCTCAAGCAAAAGGAGACTGGAAGGTCAAAGAAGAAAAGATGATGATGTATCACCAGACCTTGGACTTGTTAATTCCTAGGCTTGAGAAGCTAAACTTTGCTCATCTTCCAAGAGAGAATAACAGGTTCGCAGATTCTTTAGCAACTCTATCTTCCATGATAGACATCCCGTTTGGAATCCGGATGCGTCCAGTCGTCATTGACCAGAAATTTGCGCCAGCCTATGAGTCGATTGCTGCTATAGATGAGGTTCAGGACGAAAACCCCTGGTATTATGACATTTGGAATTTCTTGGAGAATGAAGCATATCCGCCAGGGGTAAATGCCAAGGATAAAAGGGCAATCAGAAGAATGGTCGTTCAGTTCATCATCTGTGGGGGTAAGCTGTATAAGAGAGGTCATCTGGGAATGCATAAGCTATGTGTTGAAACCGAGGAATCGAAGCGCCTGATGGAGGCCATCCATGGAGGAGAATGCGGTGCGCATATGAACGGAGTAATGCTAGCACGGAAGATCCTCAGACAGGGTTACTACTGTCACTCCGAAGGGGTTGAATGGGCATGAGTTCATCCTAGTCGCGATAGATTACTTTATAGAGTGGGTTGAGGCCCAATCATATGCCGTGTTGAAGGCGTCGCACGTTGCAAAGTTTATCAGAAACAACATCATCTGCCGCTACGGGGTCCCAAACGAGATTATTTCGGATAACGGTTCCCACTTCAAAAAGGAAGTGATTGACTTGTTGGAGAAATACAACATGACTTTTTATAAGTCATCCACATACCGGCCGCAAACCAACGGAGCGGTCGAGGCCGCTAACAAGAATATCAAACACATACTGCAGAAGATGGTGGAAACCTACCAGGATTGGCCAAATAAGCTGCCATTTGCTCTGTGGGGCTATAGGACTTCAATTAGAACTTCTATCAGAGCGACTCCATATTGATTGGTTTATGGGATGGAGGCCGTTCTACCTATCGAGATTGAGGTTCCATCATTGCGAGTATTGGCTGAGTGTCAAATAGCCGAAGCACATTGGCAGCAGAGCAGGTTTGAGGAACTCATGCTCTTTGATGAGAGAAGACTGAAAGCACTGTACCATGTCCAAGGTTATCAGCGCAGAATTGCCCGGGCTTTCAACAAGAAAGTTAAGTCCAGGAAACTAAGAAGGAGATGGTGCCAAAGGCAACCAGACTCCCATCACGACCCAAGGCCAGTCAGACCCAATGG
>NW_021025923.1:170276-185487 GCF_004153795.1 Camellia sinensis
GATTACTGATAACCATCGATTACTCTGGACCTGAGAGTTGTGTTTCTTGGCTCGAGCGAGCTTTGCTTGGCTCGAGCGGTCTAGTTTGTTCTTCGCTCGAGCGAGGAGTTGGTCGCTCGAGCGTGCGTCTGGTTGTAGACCTGAGGGTTTGAGTTGTTGGCTCGAGCGAGCATTCTTTCGCTCGAGCGCACTTTTGAGTTTTTGGCTCGAGCGAGGGCTTCTTGGCTCGAGCGAGGGTTTTCTGTGTCTGGTCGCTCTAGCCACCAAGGCTTCGCTCGAGCGAGCGTGTTTTATATCAGCGGATAGTAGCGATTTTGAACTTCACTTTTTCACTTTCTTTTTGATCCAAACCCTTGATCCGAGACCCTCTCTCTCTAAACTTACACTCTCTCTAAGAATTGATCTCCCTAGAGTGTGAATCTAGCCTAGGGCCTTTGTTAAAAAGATAGAGGCCGTTGAGGGCTTTGATTTAATCTGAAAAAGTTTGGATTTGGAGCACGTTGGTCTTCGAGTCTTCATCTCCTTTTTGGCTCAAACTTCGAGGTAGGGATATCCTACTCCTCTCTATGAGTTTTGTCTTTAAATTTTAGTATTTTGTGTCACGCCCTCAAAAATAAACCCATTATATATATCCTTGACATGCATTATTTAATGAAAACATTTTATTAATTCATTCATCAGAGTATTACTAAATAAAAGCGTTACATGTAACATCGAATAAAATGCCCTACAGGCTTACATCTTTCCAAGCCAACACTTGGATACAAAAAGATGAGTTCTAACTCAATACAAGAAAAGCCCTAGGCTTGGATGTTTACATGTACGAATAAATAAAGACAATTAACTAAAGATAGTCTTCGAAATTAATTGGGATAATTAATTGTGAGGAATGAGGAAAATGAAATGTTGATTGAATATCCATTGTGCATTTATTTTCTGTTTAGAAATAACTGCGTTGGGCTATCGGTGGAGGATAGTCGTGATTTTTGTAGACAATGCATGATGATTAGGCAAACTGAAACTAATCAATGGAACGTGTCATGAAATTTGACGGTTGATAGAATACATTAACTATATGTATTGTGTGAATGTATATAGAACCAATGTGTTTGTATACGTTATGTGTAGAGGAGGAGATGGGGGATGTACTCCGCGGTTTAGGGGAAGATAGGGGATGTACCTCTAAACCAGATAGTGTTGGGAGAAGATAGGGGATGAACTCCGTAGATACAGCTCATATGCTTGTCTAGAGAAGTGAAGATAGAGCTTATATGCTTATCTTTGTGAAGTGTGGATATAGCTTATATGCTTATCTGTGGATATTGTGGTTATACATATCTGTTGTAGAATGTGGATATAGCTTATATGCTTATCTGTGGATATGGTTGTTATACATATCTGTTGAGAATGTGGGCAGTGCTTATATGCCTATCTGTAGAAAAGGGGAAAATGAAAAGTAATTTGGACTCATAAGTCGTATGACATAAATATGTGATTTATGTGAATGTATCGGTGTTGGCCATCTATCAATTGCTAATATTTTAGTCATTGTTCATGGTTGGTTTAGTATATTTCTACTGGGCTGTGGCTCACCCTATATGGGAATATCATTTTCAGGTACAGGTAGCATGCCACCTCCAAGGACGTAGCTTGGGAGGCTAGACGCAGGCGAACTTTTGTTATTTTGCTCTTTTGATGTATTACATGTAAATTCAAGCCAAGGGCTTAAGGTGTATGAGTTAGTACTCTTTTTGTTGTAACCAAGTGTTAACTTGGAAAGCTGTAAGCCCGTAGGGCATTTCGCTTTTGTTGTTAACATGTAATACTTATGTAGTGGAACTCTCATGAATGAAAGAATGTGGAACTTTTGTATATCAAGGCATGTCTTAATTGTTGGGTTTAATGTTATTATTTTGAGGGCGTTACATACAATATTGCTTTTGCTTATGTAATTATATGGAAATTATATGTATGCCCGTAATGTCATAGTGTATTACGGTCATACATACATTGTATGAAAATATGTGTAAAATATATTGAACAAAAATTAGGAAAAAAAAATAAACAAATAGAGAGAAAAATAAAAAACGGGAAAAAATAAAAATAAAAAAAAAAGGAAGAGGAAGATGGGATCATGGGATCATAGATGGAGGGGTGTGAGAAAAGTAAAAAGTAAGAGAGAGAGAAGCAGGAAAGTAGAAAATGTATATGTAAAATATTTTTTAGAAAATATATCTCATCCATTGTTTTATAATTTGAACAGATCTGAGCTATCCAAATGTCCTAATAGGACAAAAATATGTTGAAGATTCAAAAATCGTCCTGCTTTATTAAAATATGTTGAAGATTAATATGAGGTCTAAATTTATGAAGTGTATCAGGTATTCAATATATTTAAAAATAATAATTAATTGTCCAAATTCATTTAATTTGTGGACTAAAAAATTCATTAATATAATCTCCACTACACAGTAAAATCTAACTCCTAATCCTCAGATCGCAGACCTTTCCATATAATATGGATAAAAATATGTGAACAAAAAGGAGAACATAAAAAAAATAAACAAATAGAGAGAAAAATAAAAATGAGAGAAAATAAAAAAATAAAATTAAAAAAAGAAAAGAAAAAGGAATGTGGGATCTTGGGATCATAGAAGGATGGGTGAGAAAAGGAAAAAGTAAGAGAGAGAAGCGGGAAAATAAAAAATGTAGATGTAGGATATTTTTTTAAAAAAATATCTCAGCCGTTGTTTTATAATTTGAATAGATCTGAACCGTTCAAATGTCCTAGTAGGATAAATGTGTGTAGGACAAATTCAAAAACCATCATGCTTTATTATATAGAATAATAAAGCAGAGACGTGATCTGGTGTTGGTGTAGAATAATCCTACATATTGGGAATCATCCCAACCATATTGGGAATCATCCCAACTAACTAGTGTGCATTATTTGATATTTAATTTTTTTTTTATATTTGATTTGTTTGGAATTGTAGAGTGTAGTCTATTAAATATATTTTTATAATTGCATTTTAATCTTGAATTTAAATAGTGTTGCAATTACAATTATATTATAATCCTAATATTATTTACACTGTGCCTTCAGGCACGAGCATACACTAGAATATGGACTACATGCTAACTATGCCTTCAGGATCCTCCTAATAGCGAAGAGAACATATTGGAAAGAAGAGGAGAATATGGACTACATGCTAACTATTAGATATTGATTAGGAATCATCAATACCATTCAAATGAAATGTATCTCTTAATCCTACATATTGGGAATCATCCCAACCATATTGGGAATCATCCCAACTAACTAGTGTGCATTATTTGATATTTAATTTTTTTTTTATATTTGATTTGTTTGGAATTGTAGAGTGTAGTCTATTAAATATATTTTTATAATTGCATTTTAATCTTGCATTTAAATAGTGTTGCAATTACAATTATATTATAATCCTAACATTATTTACACGTTGAGTTTGGGTTGAATTTGATGTGATATGATTTATTAGAAAAGTGATATGATTTAAATAAAATAATGTGACTTAAATATAGTAGTGACTTTTTGTATTATTTATGCCAAGCCAACCCTTAATCCAGTGACAAATAAACAGGCTTAACGTTACCCCGAGTTTACTGAAAATTAAAGCCAACCCGAGACCCGAGTTACAACCCTAACTCCTCTTCTTCTGCGGCTTTTTTTTTGTCAGGCTAAGAAAGTTCTGTAAATGGTGTTTGATTCACAGGAAATGGATGATTACAACTTCTTAGATCATTGCCAAACCTATTCAACTGAATTCAATTCCATTGATGACTTTTCACAGCTCGTAAATTCACCTGGAGAGAATCTACAACAATCTTCATCTTCCGAGAGCTACACTTCTTGCTCTACCTTAAATCTCAATTGCACCGCCGCCGCCGCCGCCACCGCCATGGCCGGCGGAGGAGGATGTGAGAATGGCTATGAGAGACCAACTAAACAGATCAAAACGAGCATTACTGAACAATTCAGTCCTAATTTCCCGATTTCGTTTGCGGATTTCGGATCGTTGCTGAACATATTTTTCATGTCGTGTATAAGCTCATAAAGGCCACGAATCACTATGAACTATCCAAACCCATCACTTGGAGCCCAGTGCATAACCCAGCTGACGAGGTCCAGGACAGTTGGAGTCCAACATGGCATAAAGAGCCAATGACATTCAGACACACGGCAAGAGAAGGACGAACCACATCAGCAGACAAAGATCTGCAAAGTTATTGCCACTGCACATCACCATTAATGCATCCCATCACAGCATTTATTACGACAACACCTCTCCGTCAGAACATGACCCCCTTACCCTGAGCAAGGTAAGCTACAACACAGGCTTTCGGCAATGAGAGCAGGTCGGAAGGGACAACGAAATGATGACAAAAGGATATAAGCAAATGTTGTAGACAAGAAAAAGGTTAAGTTCTCTATCTTGAATCCTCTCCCATATACTCCACTTCTCTTCCTAACTTGATCGTCGGAGGGTTCACTGGGGGACTACCCCATTCCCCGTTGAACTTGTTTGCAGGATATCCGGTGGGCTCGATCTTCTGGGCTTGGCCTTGGGGAACTTGGACCAGTCTGATCCATCCACTGGGACCAACGGTATCAACAATTTCTAACAAATATTTCACATGAATATGAACCCACATGATGTAAATCCTACGCCCATATAAGACATTTGATAAAAAATTTAATAAAACTTTTAAAATCTATAACATTTTTCTTTGATATACAATGAAATGGAGGGAACGAATACGAGACAAGTAGGATTGGTAACCACGTAGTCATTATTGTTGAAGCTTTAAAAGATCATTCATTCAAAAAGACCAACTAAACCCATTTGGCTGGCAACATATCCAACAACCATTCTTGATCCGCCACTTGTCACCCACATACATATATTATATGCATATATACTGAACCATTTCATAAAAAATAACATTTAATCCACAAACATAATATATAGAGAGAGATAAGGAGAGATGTGTAATATAATACATATGGAATAAAGCTTGGGAGCTCGAACACCCCCCCTGAATCTCCCGAAATTCAGAAGAGAGAGAGAGAGAGAGAGAAGAGAGAGGAAAAGGAGCTCGTCGTCGTAACTCCCCGCCGTCGTCGCAGCTCATTGCCTCCGCCTCTGCCCGTCGTGCCTCCACAAGTAGCTTTGAAGCTGGCTTTGAAGGCAAAAAGAGCTAGTTCAACAACTGAACTAGTAAGTTCATGGGTACCTGGAGTTCCAGATTGGTTTGTCATGCAGAACAAGCCTAAGAAAATGCCTGCCCAGAGAAGTGTTTTTGGAGACTAGGGTAGAATGGTTAAACCTCCCTTGGTGGCTCCAAATAATTGGGTATTACTAAAGCACCAAAAAACAAAGGAACCAAATATGGTTCCAATAATTTCTAGGTCTCAAAGGAGGAAGATTTAGGGAAGGCACACTCAGTACCAAAAGGATCTTAAGGAAAGTGGAGAGAGTTCTTCATTAGTCCAGCCAAAAGGCTAGACAGAGGAAAGAGAAAGTCCAAATTTGGATCATAGTCCAAAATTGGCTCCTTAGAACAAAAAAAAAGTTTCAGTAAAGAGCAGTTGCTAAAGTTCACACTAAACTGAAAGCCAAGGAAAGATCCAGCTTAGTAGGTCTTGAAAAGGCCTTGATAGAAAGCAACAGTGAGATAAAAGGAGAAGTGGAACTAGGCCAAAGGAAAGAAATGGTTAAAGATGAGATGTTTGAAGCCTTCATGGCTGAACAAACATTTTTGGTCATAAAATCAGCAAGAATAGAAGTCACTAGTACTGAAGTACTAGAGTACAGCATGGAAGATGCTTCTAAAATAACTGAACAAGTTAGCCTGGAAAAGAAACAAGTGCAGCCAGCAGTTCAATTTGGCTTATTTCCTCCAGTGTCGGTAAATATAGTGCATATACTGCCACAAGAGTTCCAGGCTGAAGATGGAAACCAAGAAGGTCAGGAGATTGACCCTATTCCAGTTTCTAGTGAAGATTCACAGGATAGCATGGTTCAAGATGAGTCTGAAGTGGCCACACCAATGGAAACTGAAGATGAGAGTAAGGAATTGAGTATTAATCTCTCATATCGTTTTGAGTATCCTACAACATCCATGACACAGCATGTCAAGCCCTTGTATATCAAGGTTTTTTTCGATGGGATATAGATGAATAGGGTATCGGTGGATAATGGGGCAGTAGTGAACCTACTTCCGAAATCCTCTTTGAAGAAACTGCGGAAAAGGAACCCCTAGATTAATCCTAACCAGCACAACCATTGCTGGTTTTGCTGGGGATAAGCAGATGGCTCAGGGTATTTTGCCCATCAACCTGAGTGTGGGAACCAGAGATTGCATGACGGCATTCTTTGTTATTGATAGTAATACTAAGTATAATGCTTTACTTGGCAGGGATTGGATTCACACCAACAAATGTGTGCCTTCCTCTCTACATCAGAAGATAATGATGGCTTTATGCAATGGAGAGACAGAGGAGATCAATGCAGACCCTCAACCCTTTATTGCTTGTCCTGACTTTACAGAGGCCAAGTTGTATACGAAAGGAGTGACACCACTCAGTCTATTGAGAAAACCTGATGGTTCAGCCGAAGTAACAGCTGATAAAGAAGTAGCACACCTGAAGCACTTAGTTCATGAGAGTGCTGATGAAGAATTTTCCATCAATGATGATAATGAAGCCTGGTTGTAGGCAAGAAGATGAAACCCAAGAAGACAAACCCTTGTCTTTAGTTAAGTTTTCAATGTTGGACATAAAATCGATAATCCATAAGGTTCAAGAACAAGAGAAGGAAGCCATGGTAGTTGGCTGTAAGCAGGGGCAACAACAGGTCAAGTCTTTGACATTTGATAAATACTGTGCATTGGACATTGAAACAAACGTCTAGAAAATACAGGAAAAAGAAGCCTTATAGACAGACTTTGCCTATGAGAAAGAAGGCAAAGATGTTGAAAGAATAAATCAAAAGAGAAGCATTAGTGAGTGCTCAAGTATAAGACCCCTTAGAAGAAGTCAATTTAAGAAAAGGTTCTGCACAGCAACCTATTTATATCAGTGCTTGGTTAAGTCCTTATAATAGAAGCCAGTTATTGGTTGTCTTAAAACATTATAAGGATTGTTTCGCTTTGTCTTATAATGAGCTACCTAGATTGGACAGATCATTAGTAGAACATAGGCTCCCTATGAAGTCTAATTTCAAGCCAGACAAGCAAAAGCAAACAAGGATGAGTCCTGAGGTGGTTCAGAAGGTCAATAAGGAAATTCTTAGGCTCCTTAAGGCAGGCTTTATTAAAACAACCAGATATGTTGAATGGCTGTCCAATATTGTACCTGTAGTTAAAAGGAATGGTAAAATGAGGGTATGTATTGATTTTAGAAACCTGAACATAGCAACTCCAAAAGATGAGTACCCCATGCCCATAGTAGATTTATTGGTGGACAGTTCAACATGGCATAATATTTTGTCTATGATGGATGGGCATTTTGGTTACAATCAAATTTGCATTGCAGAGGAGAATGTCCATAAGATAGCATTCAGATGTCCAAGGAACATTGGCACCTTCGAATGGGTCAAAATGCCATTTGGTCTGAAGAATGTTGGGGCTACATATCAAAGGGCAATGAATACTATCTTTCATGATCTCATTGGAGGATATTTAGAGTGTTACATTGATGACATTGTAGTAAAATCCCAATCCATAAAGGAACATTTGTTTCACTTGGAAGCAGCTTTTGAAAGAATGAGAAAGTTCAAGTTGAAACTTAATCCTCTCAAATGTGCTTTTGGCGTATCAGCTGGAAACTTCTTGGGCTATGTAGTACACAAGAAGGGAATATAGATTGATCAGAACAAAGCCAAAGCTTAATCCATAGAGGAACATTTGTTTCACTTACAAGCAGCTTTTGAAAGAATGAGAAAGTATAAGTTGAAACTCAATCCTCTTAAGTGTGCTTTTGGCGTATTATTTGGAAACTTCTCGAGTTATGTAGTACACAAGAAAGGAATACAGATTGACCAGAATAAAGCCAACGCCATCATTGAAGCCAGACCTCTATCAAGCTAAAAGATGAAGAGGAGTTTGTATGGACAACAGAGCATCAAACTGCTTTCGAAGGAATAACCCTCCAGTGCTGATGCCACCAAAGGGTGATAAGCCCTTGAAGTTGTATATAGCTGCAGCAGAGGATTCATTGGGAGCTTTCTTAGCCCAAGACAATGAAGAAGGCAAGGAGAAAGCTGTTTATTACCTTAGTAGGTTTCTAAATTCTTGTGAATGTAAATACTCAGCTATAGAAATGCTGTGTCTTGCATTGTATTTTGCTGCAATGAAATTAAGATACTATCTTTTGCCTACAACTGTCTTGGTAATTGCAACCACAGACTTGGTTAAATATATGTTATCTAGACCCATGTTGAGGGGAAGAATTGGCAAATGGATACTAACTTTATCAGAATTTCATCTAGAATATGTCTCGCAAAAGGTAGTAGAAGGACAAGTTTTAGCTAACTTTTTGGCAGACCATCCATGCCAAATGGAAAGCCAAGAGGTAATGGATCTGGGTATGATCAATGTTGAGCCATGGTAGATGTGGTTCGACGAATCAAAGGCCAATGGTCTGATTGGAATTGGTGTTGTAATTAAGTCACCACAGGAAGTAAAACCACACATAGTTTTAGGGTTGATGAAACCATTTGTTCTAATAATCAAGCTGAATATGAAGCTTTAATAATGGGACTGGAAATGCTAATTGGATTACAAACTCATGCAGTTGATATATTTGGAAATTCTCAATTGGTGGTCAACCAAGTGAAAGGAATTTTCAAATGTCAAAGTGCAAGCATGTTGCCATACTATGTTGTTGCATTACATTTGCTTTCTTAGTTTCAGACAACAAATGTGACTTATATCCCAAGGTTCATGAATAACAAAGCCAATGATGTAACTCAGAAAGTTTCGAATTTCAGAAGAAGGGATGACACTCAAATGAATATAAGTCAAGCAACATATCAAAAATTAATACCACCTTTAGCTAAAAGAAATGTGGTGTTAGAAGTCAATCATAATGACTTACAAGATCAAGATTGGAGGTATCCAATAATGCAATACCTAATTGGCCCATCTTCGAAAGCCAGCAGAACGATTAAATTACATTCTATGCAATACATAGTGTTTGGTAATGCTCTTTACAAAAGGAGAGAATATGGATTATTATTGGAATGTCTAGGGCCAAAGGAAGTATTGACAGCCATAGTTTAATTCATGAAGGCATTTGTGGTACCCATCAGCCTGGTGTAAAGATGAGATGGTTGATTCGAAGGCATTCATACTATTGGCCAACCATCCTTAAAGATTGTACAGAGTATGCTAAAGGTTGCCAGGCATGCCAAAAACATGGCATGATAAGACACGTACCAATAACTGTTTTACATACAGTTGTGAAGCCTTGGCCATTTAGAGGTTGGACTATGGATATGATAGAGAAAATGCATCCACCCTCTTCAAAGCACCATTGTTTCATCCTAGTGGCTACAAATTACTTCACTAAGTGGGTTGAAGCTAAACTATATAAAGTTGTGGATCAAACTGAGGTTATTGGATTTATTAAATATCTGATCTACGGCTTTGGCATCCCACAGACCATAACTATAGATAATGACACTGTATTTGATGGAAAGATGGTAAAGTCTTTCACAGCAGAATTTTGAATTAGTCTTGTTAATTCCACTCCTTACTATGCACAAGCAAATGATCAAGCAGAATCATCCAACAAATCCTTAAAAAAAAGGAATACAAAGAGTTGTGGAAGATAATCCTAGAAATTGACATAATTTGTTGTTGGATGTATTATGGGCTTATAGGACTTCTCCAAGATCAAGTACAGGAGTAACTCCTTATGCTTTTGTATATGGACATGATGCATTATTGCCTATAGAAATTAACATTAAGTCTTTGAGGGTGAAATGCCAGAACCAATTAACTTCCGAGCAATACCATCAAAGCATGTCTTTGGAATTAGAGAGTATAGATGAAGCTCGAACTCTTGCATTAACTAATATTCTATTTCAAAAGAAAAAGACAATCAAGAGCTACAATAAGAAGGTTAAGCACATTAATTTTGATGAAGATGATTTAGTATGGAAGACAATACTTCCAATAGGAATTAAAAGTCATAAGTTTGGCGAATGGTCACCTAATTGAAAAGGTCCATATCAAATTCATAGAGTCTTGCCTAGGGGAGCAGACCATTTAAGAAATTTGAATGGATATGTGCATCATAAGAAAATTAACGGCAGGTACTTGAAACCTTATTATCCAACTATGTGGGAAACACAATGACTGTAGAAAATGCTAAACAAGAAGCACCAAAACACTTGAACAATAAATAAGGATTTCATTTCATATATAATTGAATATATGCAGCCATAAGTTAGCCTAAAAATCAGTACAATGTTTTAGTTGTTCCCATATAATTGATTCTCTACTCCTAAGGGATGGAAACAACTGAATGGCTATAGCCATGTCCTGCCTTCGATCAGTCAGCCCTTGATTGGTGATCTATAGCTTTGTAGTAGTTCGATCCAAGGCTAGATTAACTGCTGATAACTCTTCCTCTAATTGAGCCTTCTTCCCCAAGAGCTGGGTTCAAAACAGAGAAGCAGAGGAATGTTATCCTTTCAATTCAGACACCTCAGCATGTATATGAGAAATAAATTCCTTGTCTTTTGATAGCTTCTCCTCTGCAGCTTTGGCAATATGACAAATGTTGACATAAAAATCTATGGTAGCTGCTGCCTGAGACAAATGACTTGAAATAGCCATGTTGAATTGCTCAATGACCTTACAGCACTAGAGGAAACCATTCTTGATGATAAGTCTTTGTAAGGCTGCGAATGGGATCCTTAAGAATGATGTTAGCAATTCCAAACAGGTACCCAAGTCCAGTGAAGGTAAAGAAGCCCTACCAATGGTTGAGGAGCTCTAAAAAATTTTCAAGAAAGAGTCAACCAGAACTAATGGTTCAGCTTCATTACTAGCTGATGGAATGGTAGAAGGTATGTTAAAAAGGCTGGTCAACCTAGCTTCAAAAATGTCCATCTCTTCTACTGACATTGAAGGTGCGGAAAGGTCTTTAATGAAAGGAAGAGATGGCTGCATAGGGATAGGAGAGGAGGATAAAGTGTCCATAGCAGTGTCTATAGTCTTGGCCACCAGTAGGTCAAGAGAAGAAGGACTAGAGTTGGGTAGTGATGGTGGACAAAGAATTGGTGAACTACCAGCATCTTCTCTGGGAATATCAGTTATCATTGAAGATGAAGTGATAACTGGGATCTCCTTAGGAGGGGAAAGAGCAGCCAGGATTGTAGGGAGAGTAAATTGGGCTAAGGTAAAGATGAGATGAGGAAGATATGGAGTTAAGCCAAAGGATAAAGATATAGGAATCTCTTTCATTTTCTTCTTTCTTTTCAATGGTATCTCTTTCTCTTTTTCTGTTTCTTCCTCTTCTAAGTGAGTTTCAGGCATCTCCTCCTCAGGATCAAGCAAAAATCTTATTTTCCTTTGTTGTTGTTGCTTACCTTTGAGGACATTGAAAGCCTGAACTCTCTGAAGATATTCTACTTGTGAAGCTCCTGCATTAAAAAAAAATAAATAAAATCCATAATTAGATGAACATGGCTTTATAAACATCATAAAGAGAAGAGAAAGGAAAAAATGGAAATGCATGCCTCTTTTCGAAGCAGCCCTGGTGACTCTAGGAGAAGGAGGAGAGACAACAAGAGTAGTCTCTAAGATAGCAGAAGCTGTGGTAGCAGAAGCAGTAAAAGAAGTGATGAGCCCAGTCCCCTTAGGTTGGGCCTGAGAAGGTAAGCCTAGACCCACCAATAGATCTTGAGGGGGAATGGCTAAGTGTACCCCCATATTTGCTGACCACCAGTTCTGGTACCTCTTTAGTGCAATGCCTTGTGGGATGAAGGGAATGAACTGAAATTCAAGTCTTGAATTAATTTGGAGGTTGCCTCCTCTAACCTTGATCTTTGCATTTTCAGCTCTCTAGTGACAAGATTGAGGTTAGTTTGACTACAAAGAGGAATAGGGATCCCTTGGGTAAGCCCAAATTGCCTGGCAAATTGAGCAGGGCAATAAGATTTTGCTATGCATTTATAGGCTCTAAGGTTTAAAGTGCCAATGAAAAGTTCTCTTGGAGTTAAAATAGAAGCCCACATATCCCTGTGCTGGGGCTAAGAATAGTTTCTATCAGCTAGGAAAGTCCACAACCAGGCTGAGCCAATATTGGTTTCGAAGGGACAGAAGAAAGTGTGAGAATGAGGGGAAATTGGGAGTTGATGGAAGAAAGTAGAATAATAGGCAAAAGTGAAGGGATAAAGTGAAACTCTGGCATATTTTATTCCATAAGAAGTCGGGTTTGACAGTAAAAATCTCAAACACTTAGAATGCAAAGCAGTGAAATAAGCAAAAAGCCAAAGCTGTAATATCTAGAGTGGCCCCCCTTGATTGGCATCTAAAGATTTTTCACAAAATTGGGAGCAGCCTCTATACACAAGGCCCAGAATATATAGAGCTAAAGCTATTTTCTTCCCCAAAGCCAAAACCTTAGTAAGGGGAGCAAACTCAGGCATAATCCTCTAAGAAGAAGTACAAAACAAGAATTTACAAAGCCAATACAAAAGAAAGGAAAAGAACTCTTTGTCTGACACAGGTCCCCTTGGGTTTTCAAAGTGTGCAAAATCACTAAAGGAGGAGTTCAAAGGAGGGATGGAAAAGGGCACATTAAGATCGGGATAGTTAGGACCAAAAGGAGTGCCAATGGGGGATAACCCTAAGAGATGGCATATATCCAGAATGGTAGGGGCCATCATACCACATCAAAATTGGAAAAAAATTAAAAGAAGAATTCCAAAAACATAAAGCAACAGGTATGAAGAAAGGGTCTTCAAGAATAGAAAACCTGGCCAGTCAAAGGGCATCAAGGAGGCAGAGTTCCTGAAGGTCAAGTGTCCTAGCGGAAAAAACTCGATCATACCATTCTTTCCATTCAGGTTGCATTGTGGGCCAGCAAAAGTGGAGTCAGTTCAACCTCCAGCTTCCCCAGTCAAGGCCCCCCTCGTAGAGTAAGCAATGACCTTCCAAACGAGCGTATAAGGCAGGGAGCTAAGTAGGAGCCTCCCTGAAAATGGGTCCAAGTACTTACTCTCCTTGAGCATAACGGCGAGGAATAAGAATGCGCCCATCAACAGCACACCATTCACCAGCTTTGTATTTTTCACATTCTTCATTGATGAGTCTCCTTAGAGCTACAGAGGGACTCACACACTCAACGGTTTGTACTTTCAGAGAAGCCGTTACTGAAGAGGTGAAAAAGGAAGGTGAGTAAGAAGCGAAAGTTGCAGACAAGTTCAAAAGGGAGAGAAAGGAATTTTTGGGCAAGTAGATAGGTGGAATACGAAGGAAAAGGGTTTTTAAACCTTTTTGTCCAAAAGTTACTTGAACAAGTTGAGTCGGTCAGATGGATCCGAAATGATTATTTTATGATTTGGGTCCATGTGAAATTAAAACCCTTATTTTAAATATGGAGGGTCCCAAATTTAAAATGAAGAGAGTTTCTGGAGGGAAACATATGTTGAGTATCCAGCTTGACAAAGTGTAGTTGGCTTCGAAGTCTCTATAGGTCTTTAAAATAAGAGGCTGGCTTCAAAGCCTGATCGTCAAATGGTTTCAGGAGCAAGCAATTGACTTCAAAACAAGAATCATGTCCCAAATTCAGGAGTAATTGGGATTAATTTGGTTTGAAAGACTTAAAAGCATGCTTTTAGGTTTTCAATAAAGGATGAAGTCTTTCAAAGGAGCCTTTTGTAAGGACATGGTTTATGCAACAAACATTGCAAAACCAGTATTTGGTCAAGTAATGAAGAAACTCAAAAAACGCTCTCTCTTTAAGAGTAAGCGGTGTGAGGAGAATTCTATACTTCTATGTCAGCAGGAGCAGAAACTGGGATGGCAGAAGCTGTAGAATAAGTGATGAGCTCAGTTCCCTTAGGCTGGGTCTAAGAAGGCAAGTCCAGTTCCACTGGCAGGTCTTTGGGAGGTATTGCCAGGAGCACCTCCATATTTGCTTACCACCAGTTCTGATACCTCTTCAGTACAGTGCCTTGTGGGATGAAGGAAATGAACTGAAATTCAATTAAGTCCTGAATGAGTTTAGAGGTTGCCTCCTCTAGCCTGGGTCTTTGTACCTTCAGTTCTCTGGTGGTAAGATTGAGGTTGGTTTAACTGTAGAGAGGAATAGGGATCCCTTGGGTAACTCCAAATTGCCTGGCAAATTGAGTAGGGTAGTAGACTTCTGCTAAGCACTTGTAAGCTCTAGAATTTAAAGTGCCAATGAAAAACTCTCTGGGAGTCAAAATAAAAGCCCACATATCCTTGTGCTAGGGCTGGGAACAGTTTTTATCAGCCAAGAAAGTCCTCAACCAGCTGGGCCAATATTGGCTTCGAAGGAACAGAAGAAGGTGTGAGAAGAATGGGAAGCTGGGAGTTGATGAAAAAAAGTAAAATATAAGGCAAAAGTGGAAGGATAAAGTAAAACTCTAGCATATTTTATTCCATAAGAGGTAGGGTTTGATAGCAAAAATTTTAAACATCTAGAATGCAAAGCGGTGAAATAAGCAAAAAGCCAGAGCTGTAATATCCAAAGTGGCCCCCATTGATTAGTATCTAAAGGTTTTTCACAAAATTAGGAGCATGCTCTATATACATGGCCCAGAACATATGGAGCTAAGGCCATTTTCTTCCCTAAAGCCAGAGCCTTAGCAAGAGGAGCAAATTCAGGCATAATCCTCTGAGAAGAGGTACAAAATAAGAATTTACAAAGCCAATACAAAAGAAATGAGAAGAACTCTCTATCTGTCACAGGGCCTTCCTTTGGATTTTTAGACTGTGCAAAATCACTGAAGGAGGAGTTTAAAGGAGGGATGAAAAATGGCACATTAAGATCGGGATAGTCAGGACCAAAAGGAGTGCCAATAGGGGATAAACTAGGAGATGGCATATATCCAAAATGGTAGGGGCCATCATACCGCATCGAAATTGGAAAAAATTAAAAGAAGAATTCCAAAAACATAATGCA
>NW_021025923.1:188779-199926 GCF_004153795.1 Camellia sinensis
TGCTTCTTGCCATATCTAAGATTTGAATGCAGCAACCAACGCATTGAATTTCAGCTTCCATTTTTGACAGAGCTTCAAGATTACTTCACAACATCCCCCCTTAATCTTGATTCTCCATGCTGCTTCAGCCCAAGCATTATCTTCATTCTGTTGAACAGATCATTTTTCAATGGCTTCGTGAAAATATCTGTATGCTGATCTTGAGATTTGCAAGGAAATAATTCCACCTCTTTATTTTTCACATGCTCTCGGATAAAATGATAGCGGGTGTCAATATGCATACTTCTTTCATGATAAATTGGGTTCTTTGCCAATGCAATTGCTAAGCGATTATCAACATAGATCTCAGTGGATTTTTCTTGTGGAAATCCCAAATGCTTCAGCATGTTCCGTAACCATATTGCATGACACATAGCCGAGCTGGCTGCAACATACTCAGCTTCGCAAGTCAATAATGTCACAATGGCTTACTTCTTGGACGACCATGTGAAGGTTGTTTCTCCCATAAAGAAACTAAATCTCGTAGTACTTTTCCGTTCATTCAAGTCATGTCCCCAGTCTCTATCTGAGTAGCCAACAAGACTGAAATTATCAGTTGGTTTATAGAATAAACCATCATCGACTGTACCTTTGATGTAGCGAAGAATCCTCTTTGTTGCATAAAGGTGTGACTGATCTGCTGTTTTCATATATTTGCTAATCAGTCCTACTCCATAGAGTATGTCTGGCCTGGTGAAAGTAAGATAGCAAAGACTTCCAACTAGGCTCTTGAATAAGTTGGATCCACATCATTTGCCTTTGAACCTTTTCTGAGCTCTACTCCGTTGTCTACAGGAGTGTTCACTAGATTGCAATTCTCCATTCCATATCTCTTGAGAATTTCCTTGGCATAGCCACTTTGGGAAATAAAAATTCCATCTTTTCTTTGTGCCACTTCAATGCCGAGAAAATGAGCCATCAATCCAGTATTTGTTATTTCAAATTCTTGGACCATACTTCTTTTAAAGTCTTTGAACATGGCTGGATTGTTTCCGGTGAAAATTAGATCATCAACATAAAGACAAGCAAGCAACATGCTTCCATCAGCTTCCTTCTTCAAATATAGTGCGCGCTCATATGGACATTTTTCAAAGCCATTGTCATGAAAATACTGATCAATTCTAGTATTCCATACACGCAGAGCTTGCTTAAATCCATAAAGTGCTTTCTTCAATTTGTACACTTTGTTTTCATGCCCATTCTGAACATACCCTGAAGGTTGTTCAATATAGATTTTTTTTTTCAAGGAAACCGTTAAGAAATGCAGATTTTATATCAAGTTGATAAATCTGCCACTTGTGCTGGGCAGCCAAAGAAATCATTAGCCTGATAGTCTCCAATCGGGCAACTGGAGCAAACACCTCTCCATAGTCAATTCCAGCTCTCTGCTTGTAACCTTTTGCTACTAACCTTGCCTTGTAGCGTTGCACTTCGCCTTGTGCATTCCTCTTTGTCTTGTATACCCATTTTACTCCAATGGGTTTGTGCCCCTTCGGTAGACTGGTAAGCTTCCATGTGTCAGTTTTCTCAATGGCATGAATTTCTTCATCCATTGCTTCCTTCCATTTATCTTATTGGATGGCTTTTGAGAAGGTAAGTGGATCACTATCTGCAAGTAGGCAGAACAAATTTAGATCTATTTCTTCTGTAGCTTCATATATCTCCTGCAAATTTC
This sequence comes from Camellia sinensis, assembly GCF_004153795.1. Taxonomy (NCBI): domain Eukaryota; kingdom Viridiplantae; phylum Streptophyta; class Magnoliopsida; order Ericales; family Theaceae; genus Camellia; species Camellia sinensis. The sequence continues at coordinate 190,494 of NW_021025923.1, forward strand.
TCATTGGTCTTGGTTGTTTGAAAAAACTATCATCTGATGATGCTGCTGCTGATGATAATGATGATGATGAGGATGATGATGCAACACTTCTGTGAGAAACTGGTGATCTAGGTGCCGGTAATCTATGTGGAGGAGTTTGTGGCTTATCTTGAACTTCTCTTGTAATTTCAACCGAAGCTTTTGATATTTCTTCTTCAAGAATGAGTTTTGCATCTTTAATAACTTCATCTTGATTCCAGTTCCAAGCTTTTTCTTCTTCAAATATCACATCTCTACTCATGATCACCTTTCTGGAAATGGGATTATACAACTTGTATCCCATTGTTCTATCTCCATATCTGACAAGGATACATTTTTCTCCCTTATCATCGAGCTTGGTTCTTCTTGTTTATGGAATCTTGGTGTACACAACACACCCAAATATTCTGAGATGGTTGACGCTTGGCTTATGTGAACTCCAAGCTTCTTCTGAAGTCATAGAATAAAGGCTCCTGGTTGGGCATCTATTTAGTAGATACACTGCACATAATACGGCTTCAGCCCAAAATTGCTTGGGCAGTCCATTTCCTTTCAACATGCTTCTTGCCATATCTAAGATTGTACGATTCTTCCTTTTAGCAACACCATTCAGCTGTGGCGTATAGGATGGTGTTGTTTGATGCTTGATTCCATGCTCTTTGCAATAATTCTCGAAAGCATCTGATGTATATTCTCCACCTTGATCTGATCACAATGTCTTGATGTAGTAGCCGCTTTGCTTTTCTACAAAAACTTTGAATTCTTTGAAGATACTGAACACCTTTGACTTTCTTTTAAGAAAATACATCCATGTCTTCCGGCTATAATCATCAATGAAGGTGAGAAAATATATATTCTGTCCATTTGACATTGGCTTCAATGGACCACACACATCAATTTGCACTAGCTCCAGCGGCTTTGTTGCTCTCCACTTCACTTCTTTGGCAAAGCTAGTTCTGTGATGCTTGCCAAGAATGCAGCTTTCAAAGACTTCATTAGTATGAGCAATATGAGGGAACCCTTTCATTATATTCTTGCTTGACAACAACTTCAAGCTTCCAAAGTTGAGATGTCCAAACCTCAAATGCCATATCCAGTCTTTGCCTTTAATGATGGCACTTAAACACTTCGCAGCATCATGTTGGATGTTCAATGCAAACATCCAATTCTTGGACATTCTCACTCGAGCAATCAAATTACCAAGATTGTCTTTGATGGTAAGATGACAATCTTTCATGCTGATGCCGTATCCTTTCTCTAGGAGTTGTCCCATACTCAAAATGTTGTTCTTCATGGTAGGAACATAATAAACATTGGAGATGTAATCATGATCTCCATTCTTGAGCTTGATCAGAATATTACCTCTTCTTTTCACTAGAGTTTTTGAAGAATCACCAAATGAGACTTGTGCTTGTACAGTCTTGTCAAGCTCAACGAGCAACTCTTTTTTACCACACATATGATTACTGGCTCCCGAATCTAGATACCAAACATTGTTTTAGTTTTTAGTGTCTCCATGGTGGACAAACAGGACTGTAGGTCCAACTTTGTTTGTTTCCTCCTTAGCAAAATTTGATTGCTCTCTGGCTTCTGTTGTTGCTCTACTTCGGCATTCGTTACTGTAATGCCCGAACTTGTGGCACTGGTAGCACTGAACATTACTTCTATCAAATCCTGGTTGGTTGTTGTAACCACCTCCTCTACCTCTTGCTTTTCCTCTTGGAGCAAAGTGTGGTTGACTTCTTCCTCCTCTGGCTGGACCTCTTCCACATCTTTCTCGAAAACCAGAACTTTGGTTATTGTAACCACGACCTTTTCCTCGGCTTTTTTGTGATGTCCCCTCTTGCTCGTTTCTGTCATCTCTAAAAGACAGCTTTGATTAAAGAGCTTGCTCTAGGGAACTTGAGGGAGTCTTCTTGTTGATCATTTGTTCATGAATCTCAAGTGTTCCCATCAAGAATCTCAAGTGTTCCCATCAACTCATCGGTGGTCATGGCACTGAGATCCTTGGACTCTTCTATTGTTACAACCACGTGCTTGAACTTAGGATTGAGTGATCAGAGAATCTTCTTTATCACTTGAAGAGATTCCATCTTCTCTCCATATCTTCTCATCTGATTAACAATGGTCAATGTTCTGTCGAAGTACTCAGAAATTAACTCATTCTCATTCATGTGCAACATCTCGAATTCGCCACGTAACAACTGAAGTTGAACTCTGATTGTCTTCTCAATTCCACGGTGTGAATTGCGAAGAATACTTCATGCCTCTTTAAAGGTTGTTGCTACTGAAATCTTCTCAAAACTTGACTCATCAATGCGTTAATAGAGTAGATACAAGGCCTTTTTATCTCTCTTCCTTGAATCTTTTAATGCTGTCTTCTGAGCATCATTTAAATTTCCTTCATCTGTGAGAGTAGCTGGCTCGTTATATGCTCGATCCACTAACTTCCACAAATCTTGTGAGGCTAGTAGGACTTGCATTTGAATATTCCAATTTTTATAGTTCTCCTTGTTGAGTTTTGGAAACTGGGGCTAAAAGAAGTTGTTTGTGTTGGCCATTGTTGTCTTTAAAAATCTACAAATTTTCAGAATGTAATTTGGAAATTCTGACCATACAGATGTGTCCGGAATACTCCAAATAGTTGGAAAACACTATTGGATCACCAGAAACAGACTCCGAATGGCTCAGATCAAGCCAAAACAAGTTGAATGGTTCAGATCTACGGCTGCACCTTAGTCGCGTCACACTGGATTAATCCTTCATGTGCTGATGTCAGTGGCTCAGTCAACACGGCTTGGTTAGCGGCGCGACTCAGGCTCGGCTCGGTCAGCGGCTCAGGTAAACGCGCGGCTCGGTCAATGTCGGCTCGGCTTGGCTCGGTCAAAGCTGGTTAGCGGCTCAGATGACATCAGTGGATGACGTTAGGTCTCTGGTGCGCGCATGTGTGGTGCGTGCTTGCGCATGGGATTATGCGTCTTCTTCCTCTGGCAGCACGTGCGGTGCGTGAGCGCGTGGGCACACGTGAGAATAGTATCAGTGGAGTCGTCCAAGATCTATTTTTGACGCGGTTTTCACAATTGTTCTCGTCTCATCGGGAGCTTCAAGCTGATGTGATCAAAAATGGATTTCGACCACTTTGATTGCTGGGCAATTTTTGAAAACACACTCTGTTCTTGAAAAATCTTGTAGAATGTCTGCAAATTCAAGCTACCTTCGGCTCTGATACCACTGTTGGTGGGAGTAGGGTGCAAACCACTGTTGGTGATTCACAATGAGAGGTTTAAAACTCAACCAAACTGAACTATGAAAATTGGAGTATTCAAATGCAAGTTCTGCTAGCCTCACAAGATTTGTGGGAGTTAGTGGATCGAGGATATGACGAGCCAGCTACTCTCGAAGATGAAGGAAATTTAAATGACTCTCAGAAGACGGCGTTAAAAGATTCAAGAAAGAGAGATAAGAATGCCTTGTATCTACTCTATCAAGGCATTGATGAGTCAAGTTTTGAAAAGATTTCAACAGCAACAACCTCTAAAGAGGCATGGAGTATTCTTTGCAATTCACACCGTGGAATTGAGAAGACGATCAGAGTTCGACTCCAGGTGTTACGTGGCGAATTCGAGATGTTGCACATGAATGAGAATGAGTCAATTTCTGAGTACTTCGACAGAACATTGACCATTGTTAATCAGATGAGAAGATATGGAAAGAAGATAAAATCTCTTCAAGTGATAGAAGAGATTCTCCGATCACTCAGTCCCAAGTTCAAGAATGTGGTTGTAGCAATAGAAGAGTCCTAGGATCTTAGTGCCATGACCACCAATGAGTTGCCATGACCATCGATGAGTTGATGGGCACAGTTGAGATTCATGAACAAAGGATCAACAAGAAGACTCTCTCAAGTTCCCTAGAGCAAGCTCTTCAATCGAAACTGTCTTTTCAGAGATGACAAAAACGAGCAAGGGGGGACATCACAAAGAAATCGAGGAAGAGGTCGTGGTTACAATAACCGAAGTTCTGGTTTGACAAAAGCAATGTTCCAAGAGGAAAAGAAAGAGGAAAAGGAGATGGTTACAACAACTGAACAGGAGTTGACAAAAGCAATGTTCAGTCAAATTTTGCCGAGCAGGAAACAAACAAAGTTGGAACTACAGTCCTGTTTGTCCACCATAGAGACACTGAAAACCAAAACAATGTTTGGTATCTAGATTCGGGAGCCAGTAATCACATGTGTTTAATTACAATAATTAAATTACAAGTTCACGGGCAACTGGAGCAAACACCTCTCCATAGTCAATTCCAGCTCTCTGCTTGTAACCTTTTGCTACTAACCTTGCCTGTGTAGCGTTGCACTTCGCCTGTGCATTCCTCTTGTCTTGTATACCCATTTTACTCCAATGGGTTTGTGCCCTTCGGTAGACTGGTAAGCTTCCATGTGTCAGTTTTTCTCATGGCATGAATTTCTTCATCCATTGCTTCCTTCCATTTATCTATTGGATGGCTTGTGAGAAGGTAAGTGGATCACTATCTGCAAGTAGGCAGAACAAATTTAGATCTATTTCTTCTGTAGCTTCATATATCTCCTGCAAATTTCTCATTGGTCTTGGTTGTTTGAAAAACTATCATCTGATGATGCTGCTGCTGATGATAATGATGATGATGAGGATGATGATGCAACACTTCTGTGAAAACTGGTGATCTAGGTGCCGGTAATCTATGTGGAGGAGTTTGTGGCTTATCTTGAACTTCTCTTGTAATTTTCAACCGAAGCTTTTGATATTTCTTTTCAAGAATGAGTTTTGCATCTTTAATAACTTCATCTTGATTCCAGTTCCAAGCTTTTCTTCTTCAAATATCACATCTCTACTCATGATCACCTTTCTGGAAATGGATTATACAACTTGTATCCCATTGTTCTATCCATATCTGACAAGGATACATTTTTCTCCCTTATCATCGAGCTTGGTTCTTCTTGTTTATGGAATCTTGGTGTACACAACACACCCAATATTCTGAGATGGTGACGCTTGGCTTATGTGAACTCCAAGCTTCTTCTGAAGTCATAGAATAAAGGCTCCTGGTTGGGCATCTATTTAGTAGATACACTGCACATAATACGGCTTCAGCCCAAAAATTGCTTGGGCAGTCCATTTCCTTTCAACATGCTTCTTGCCATATCTAAGATTGTACGATTCTTCCTTTTAGCAACACCATTCAGCTGTGGCGTATAGGATGGTGTTGTTTGATGCTTGATTCCATGCTCTTTGCAATAATTCTCGAAAGCATCTGATGTATATTCTCCACCTTGATCTGATCACAATGTCTTGATGTAGTAGCCGCTTTGCTTTTCTACAAAAACTTTGATTCTTTGAAGATACTGAACACCTTTGACTTTCTTTTAAGAAAATACATCCATGTCTTCCGGCTATAATCATCAATGAAGGTGAGAAAATATATATTCTGTCCATTTGACATTGGCTTCAATGGACCACACACATCAATTTGCACTAGCTCCAGCGGCTTTGTTGCTCTCCACTTCACTTCTTTGGCAAAAGCTAGTTCTGTGATGCTTGCCAAGAATGCAGCTTTCAAAGACTTCATTAGTATGAGCAATATGAGGGAACCCTTTCATTATATTCTTGCTTGACAACAACTTCAAGCTTCCAAAGTTGAGATGTCCAAACCTCAAATGCCATATCCAGTCTTTGCCTTTAATGATGGCACTTAAACACTTCGCAGCATCATGTTGGATGTTCAATGCAAACATCCAATTCTTGGACATTCTCACTCGAGCAATCAAATTACCAAGATTGTCTTTGATGGTAAGATGACAATCTTTCATGCTGATGCCGTATCCTTTCTCTAGGAGTTGTCCCATACTCAAAATGTTGTTCTTCATGGTAGGAACATAATAAACATTGGAGATGTAATCATGATCTCCATTCTTGAGCTTGATCAGAATATTACCTCTTCTTTTCACTAGAGTTTTTGAAGAATCACCAAAAGAACTTGTGCTTGTACAGTCTTGTCAAGCTCAACGAGCAACTCTTTTTACCACACATATGATTACTGGCTCCCGAATCTAGATACCAAACATTGTTTTAGTTTTTAGTGTCTCCATGGTGGACAAACAGGACTGTAGGTCCAACTTTGTTTGTTTCCTCCTTAGCAAAATTTGATTGCTCTCTGGCTTCTGTTGTTGCTCTACTTCGGCATTCGTTACTGTAATGCCCGAACTTGTGGCACTGGTAGCACTGAACATTACTTCTATCAAATCCTGGTTGGTTGTTGTAACCACCTCCCTACCTCTTGCTTTTCTCTTGGAGCAAAGTGTGGTTGACTTCTTCCTCCTCTGGCTGGACCTCTTCCACATCTTCTCGAAAACCAGAACTTTGGTTATTGTAACCACGACCTTTTCCTCGGCTTTTTTGTGATGTCCCCTCTTGCTCGTTTTCTGTCATCTCTAAAAGACAGCTTTGATAAAGAGCTTGCTCTAGGGAACTTGAGGGAGTCTTCTTGTTGATCATTTGTTTCATGATCTCAAGTGTTCCCATCAAGAATCTCAAGTGTTCCATCAACTCATCGGTGGTCATGGCACTGAGATCCTTGGACTCTTCTATTGTTACAACCACGTGCTTGAACTTAGGATTGAGTGATCAGAGAATCTTCTTTATCACTTGAAGAGATTCCATCTTCTCTCCATATCTTCTCATCTGATTAACAATGGTCAATGTTCTGTCGAAGTACTCAGAATTAACTCATTCTCATTCATGTGCAACATCTCGAATTCGCCACGTAACAACTGAAGTTGAACTCTGATTGTTTCTAATTCCACGGTGTGAATTGCGAAGAATACTTCATGCCTCTTTAAGGTTGTTGCTACTGAAATCTTCTCAAACTTGACTCATCAATGCGTTAATAGAGTAGATACAAGGCCTTTTATCTCTCTTCTTGAATCTTTTAATGCTGTCTTCTGAGCATCATTTAAATTTCCTTCATCTGTGAGAGTAGCTGGCTCGTTATATGCTCGATCCACTAACTTCCCAAAATCTTGTGAGGCTAGTAGGACTTGCATTTGAATATTCCAATTTTATAGTTCTCCTTGTTGAGTTTTGGAAACTGGGGCTAAAAGAAGTTGTTTGTGTTGGCCATTGTTGTCTTTAAAAATCTACAAATTTTCAGAATGTAATTTGGAAATTCTGACCATACAGATGTGTCCGGAATACTCCAAATAGTTGGAAAACACTATTGGATCACCAGAAACAGACTCCGAATGGCTCAGATCAAGCCAAAACAAGTTGAATGGTTCAGATCTACGGCTGCACCTTAGTCGCGTCACACTGGATTAATCCTTCATGTGCTGATGTCAGTGGCTCAGTCAACACGGCTTGGTTAGCGGCGCGACTCAGGCTCGGCTCGTCAGCGGCTCAGGTAAACGCGCGGCTCGGTCAACGTCGGCTCGGCTTGGCTCGGTCAAAGCTGGTTAGCGGCTCAGATGACATCAGTGGATGACGTTAGGTCCTTTGGTTCGCGCGCGTGGTGCGTGTGTTTGCCCGTTGGATGAAGCATCTTTTTTTCTCAGGTAGCGCGTGAGAACGGCGTCAGGAGGTGCGTGGAGCGCGTGTGGGGCCGTCCAATATGCATTTTCGATGCGGTTTTCATGGTTGTGCTCGTCTCATCGGGAGCTTCAATCTGATGTGATCAAAAATGGATTTCGACCACTTTGATTTCTGGGCAATTTTTGAAAACACACTATGTTTTTGAAAATTTTATAGAATGTCTGCAAATTCAAGCTACCTTCGGCTCTGATACCACTGTTGGTGAGAGTGGGGTGCAAATCACTATTGGTGATCATAATGAGAGGTTTAAAAACTGAACCAAACTGAAATTCAATTCACTCAAAATGATTCTGAGAACAAACAAAACAGAGCACTTTATATCTTTCTTTCTCTCCCACACGTTGAAACCTTACAATAACATAGCTTATATTAAGATAAAAACATACAATGTGAACGCATTTATTTCAAGTACAACTATCAGTATAAAATCATTTAATGCGTATACAGCTATCAACCAACGCATTAAATGTAGCAACCAACGCATTGAATTTCAGCCTCCATTTTTGACAAATAATCAAGATTACTTCCACACAGTTACCTACTCAATTTGATGCTAGAAAGATTGCCTTTGGTTGTGAATACATGAAGTGTTTTAGACTTAGCTTACCTCGTACATGAATTGGTCAACCCAAATTGTTGACTTGTAGGTTTAAAGTCTTGAGTGATGAGGGCACATCAAAAATATGGTAACACAGATTATAGCGATCCTAATTTTTCCTCATTTGGTTGTTTGTATTTCGGACTCGGTTCTGTGGATGTCGGTTGTTGCATATGTTTCATTTCCGTCATTTAATTCTTTATATTTGAGTTTTAGGATGTGTTAGGCAGGTTTGTAACAGGTTGGGTGTGTTTTGAAACAAATTGTTGCTGTCCAGTTTTTTGGTGTCTTCGCTTGAGCGAGCTTTTGTCGCTCGAGCGAGCTCAATGTTTTAGTTCCTTCGCTCAGAGCCAGCGTTTCTTTCGCTCGAGCGAGAGTTGAGTGGTGTGTCTGTTGGCTTGAGCGAGCATTCTTGCGCTCAAAGCGTGCGTCGCGTCTCTTTTTGACCTGAAGGTTGTGTTTTTTTTGGCTCAAGCGAGCTTTTCTTCGCTTCAAGCGAGCGAGGATTATATTTTGGGTTTTCTTGCTCGAGCAAGCATTCTTGCGCTTGAGCGTGCTTCTGGGTTGCAGACCTGATGCTTCGTGTTGTTGGCTCGAGCGAGGCTTTCTGCGCTCGAGCGAGGTTTCTTTGTGTTTGGTCGCTCGAGCGACCACTCCTTGGCTCGAGCGAGGCTCGAATATATTCAGTTCGCAGTAGCAGCTTCTTCTTTACTTTTCTTCATCTCTTTTACTCAACCCTAGAACGGCTGTTCTCTCTCTTTCTACATACCTTCTCTCTCTTCAAATCCATCTAGTTCTAGTAGTCTCCTACCATAGCCTCTTTGTAAGAAAGGTTAGAGCTTGGTGTGGGCTACGTTTTGATCCAAAAATCTTTGGTTTGGAGCATCTTGAGTTTTCTCCATTTTCTTCCTTGGGTCTCTTCATTTGAGGTAGGGATACCCTACTTCTTCTTATGGGTTTTAACATAAATTTTAGTCATTTTGATTAGATGGTGAATTATGGAAATTTTGAGAAAAGTTAGGGTTTGATTTGTAATTTATGAAAGAGGGGTTTTCCATGTTTGAGTCAAATATGTGTAAGAGACTTGAAATTGGGGTTGTTTATGAAATATGAGTGAAATTTTGGGCCTTGGGGGCAACATTGTGAATAAGGAAAAAATGCCCAATTATGTTGAATAATTAACTTAAATAATTAA
>NW_021025923.1:199951-253522 GCF_004153795.1 Camellia sinensis
TTTTGGGAAATGAGAAATTGAATAGGAAGTATTCAAATTGGAAAGGTACGGGATCAAAGGGTGTTGTTGGATTAATTTATCGCTCACCTAGATAAAATGTTGATACTTTATCCATTTGGTGCATTTATTTTCTGTTTAGAAATAACTGTTTTTGGCTATCGGTGGAGGATAGTCTTGATTGTTGTAGACGCTGTATGTTGATTAGGGAAAACTGAAACTAATCACATGGAATATGTCATTGAATATGACGGTTGGAATAATACATCGAATATGTGTATTGATTGATCATTGTATATGATAAGTGTTTAAATACATTGTATATATATATTATTTGGGAGAAGATAGAGGATGTACTCTCAACCCGTTTGGGAGGAGATAGGGGATGGACTCCATTGATAACTAAGTTAGCCGGAGTGTCCAGGGTGAAAGTCCGGAAATCTTAATTACGTTTGCATAACGTCGATAATCGAAGTTTTGAAATGTTTTATTATGAGTTGTAGTCTCATTGGAATTGTAGACAATGAAAGTGTTTTAATATGAGTTGTAGTCTCATTTAATTGTTTGGTTAGGTATTGAGCCATGTTTATGAATTCGAATTGATTGAGTAAAGGAAAGTGAAATGAAATACAGGTGTATTTTTCATGGAACGGGGAAGTGTTGTGAGTTGGTTTACAAGTGTCAACCATGTATCAAATGCTAATGTTTTAGTTATTTCCCATATTTGGTTTAGTATATTTCTACTGAGCTTTGGCTCACCCTTTATGGGACATCATTTTCAAGTACTGATGGTATGCCACCTCCAAGGACGTAGCTTGGGAGGCTTAGAGGCTGAAAGACTCTTTTGTTGTTATCTTTTTGTACTACATGTAAATCAAGCCAAGGGCTTATTTTGTATAAAGAGTTAGAACTCTTCTTTTGTTGTACCTAAGTGTTGACGTGGAAAGTTGTAAGCTCGTAGGGCATTTACTTTTGATGTCAACATGTAATGCTTTTGTACTTAATACTCTGATAAATGGAAATATGCTTTATTCTCTTATGTCTATGCAAGTGAAGAATGTTGGGTTTATATGTATTTTTTGAGGGCGTGACAACTTGGTATCAGAGCATACCGGGTTTGAATACTTTGGGTACGTGTGAAGTGGTTAGTACCACAATCGGTTTGTCTCGCTTGTTAGAGACTTACGTATGATGTTATGTATTTATTTGATAACATACTTATGTGACTATATGGGTATGAAATTTAGTTTCTAGGATGTTGATTGGATCCTTGGGTTTCTGGGAGTCCTATTGGAAAAGCACTTGATCAATGCTGTTTCTAACTGGAACTCTAGCAACGCCGCGAGACTGTCATTATCCGGAAACGAAATTCGTAAGTGCTTACGTGATTATGTGCTCACATGGAATGAATTACTGTTGTTCAATGTATTAGGACGCGAGTGATATAGCTTCGGCACATTTGTGAATGTGCTAATGTTCTTGTTACCTTTATTAGGATGCCAGGACGAGAACATGGTGGTAGGCGTCGTAGGCAGGAGGTGCCTATACCGGATGAGGTTCCGGCGCAGCAGGAGGGTGTTGGTCAGGCCAATGTGGCCGCGCCAGTAGGTCAGCAGGCCATGGGCGCCTTAGCCCGCGAGATGACAGGAGCATTGAGGAAATCCATGGACATTCTCAGAGCTGGGAATCAAGTCCAGGCCCATGTTGTCGAGGTAGGGCCTTCTTTTCTAAAGAGCGAGTTTTTTCGATCAAATCCAGATGAGTTTCTGGGGGATCCTAAAGAGCCACTTAAGGCTGATGAGTGGCTTGAGCGGATGACAAAGGCGTTTAAGATGCTAGGCATCGAAGACGGAAGTTTACGGGTGACCTTCGCGTCCTTCCAGCTGAAGGGAGATGCGGGTCATTGGTGAAAGTTTATTCAGAGCTGTATTGGAGGGACTTGGGAGGCTTTCGTTGATGCCTTCCAGGAGAAGTTTTTGCCTCCCTCTGTTAGGGAGAAGTCGAGGGATCAGTTCTGTCAGCTCAAGCAGCTAAATACACCAGTGGCTGAGTTTGAGGCCACGTTTACCAGTTTATCGAGGTTTGCACTGGAGTTAGTGGCGTCTGAGGAACGCTGTTGTCTTGAGTTCAAAAAGAAGTTGAGGACCGGGCTCAAGCTTAGGGTTGCTAGGTCCATGACTCGGGAGTATAGGCGCCTTGTGGATGCTGCGGCGCATCTTGAGATTATTATGCATGAGGAGGAGGATAGGATGAGGGGCTTCAAAAAGAGTCAGGATGGCCAAGAGGATGGTAGGAGGCATAGGGGTTCTAACCCTCAGTAATCCCATGGTGCGTTTGCGAGATCTACCTTTCCAGTGTCGAGTTCAGGTTCTGGGAGAGGCAGTCAGGGAGACTTTACTTGTTACAAATGTGGTCAGCTAGGCCACAAGTCTCCAGCTTGCCCGCAGAAGGGAGGAGAGCAGAGAGTAGCTTCATCTTCGGCTCGTCCCCAGAGCCAGAGTCAAGGCAGAGGCCAGTCGCTCTCTTGTTACCAGTGTGGTTAGGCGGGCCACCTGACAAGGTTCTGCCCGTAGTTGAGTGGCACATCTGGTGCATCTGGGTCGAGGTAGAGTTATTAGCCAACTCAGTCTGTTCAGGCCTCGATGGCCAATTAGGGAGCCTTATCGGCTCAGTCTGTGCAGCAGTCTTTTGCTCTGAGAGGTGAGCAGGTAGATCAGAGACCTTCTGGGCATGTGTATGTTGTTACCGCGCAGGATCTTGTACCGGCTCCATCTGTGGTGAGAGGTACCTTTTTGTTTTGCAACTCGGTTGCTAATGTGTTGATTGATACGGGTGCATCCCATTCCTTTATATCTGCTGCATTTGCATCTATTTTGGGGTTGGAGTTGGCGCAGTTGGCATCTCCTATTTGTGTTGCATCACCTGTTGGGGGTGATTTCATTTTGAAGCAAGGGTGTAGAGGTTGTGATATTGAGGTCGCCGACCGCCGGCTTCCATTTTCTTTTGTAGTTATGGCTATGTCAGATTTTGATGTGATTTTGGGTATGGACTGGTTATCGTCATACCGGGTTGTTATTGATTGCTACCACCAGAGGGTCACTGTATGTACCCTGAGCGGGGATTGTTTCCATTTCCTAGGGGATCGGGTTGGTAGAGTTTTGCCACCAGTGTATGATCTGCGAGGGCGGAGTGAGCTTAGTTGCCTTCTCGCTAGCTGTATGAGTAGTGAATGTGATGAGACCCAGGCTGAGTTGCCGAGAGTGGTTTGTGAGTATTCAGATGTTTTTCCCAAGGACCTTGGTAGTTTACCACCGCATTGAGAGATCGAGTTCTCTATTGACTTAGTGCTTGGCATGGCACCGATTTCTACGGCACCGTATCGTTTTACCCCAGTCGAGTTGAGTGAGTTGAAGATTCAACTCCAGGAATTGTTTGATAAGGGCTTTATCCGCCCTAGTACTTCGCCGTGGGGAGCATCGACCCTCTTTGCTAAAAAGAAAGATGGGGCTTTGAGATTTTGTATTGATTACCGAAAATTGAATCGGGCTACGGTTAAGAACAAGTACCCTATGCCTCGTATAGATGATCTGTTTGACTAGTTGAAAGGGTCCCGTTGTTTCTCTAAGATAGACTTGAGATCGGGTTACCATCAGTTGAGGGTCAGGGAGGAGGATATCCTGAAGACGACATTCCGTACGTGGTATGGCCATTATGAGTTTCTGGTGATGCCTTTTGGGCTCACCAATGCACTGACAGTGTTTATGGACTCGATGAACCGGATCTTCCGGGAGTTCTTAGATTGTTTTGTGGTCGTCTTCGTAGACGACATTCTGATTTATTCACCTTCTGAGGAGGAGCACGAGGAACACTTGAGAGTGGTGCTTGAGTTGCTTAGAGCCCATAAGCTGTATACCAAGTTTGGGAAGTGTGCGTTCTGGCTAAGAGAGGTTAAGTTCTTAGGCTATGTAGTCTCCGAGGAAGGGGTGTCTGTTGATACATCCAAGATAGAGGCAGTGCAAGATTGGGCATAGCCTAAGAGTGTTTTTGAGATCCGTAGTTTTCTAGGATTGGCTGGTTATTACCGTCAATTTGTGAAATATTTCTCTAGGCTAGCTTTGCCTCTGACTAGATTGACTCGGAATAGGGTCAAATTTGTATGGAGTGAGACTTGTGAAAAATTGTTTCAAGAACTTAAGGTTAGACTTACTACTGCTCAAGTTTTGATTATTCCGGAGAGGGGTTTGGGTTATGCAGTGTATTGTGATGCCTCATGAGAGGGTTTGGGTTGTGTGTTGATGCAAGAGGGGAAAGTGGTAGCCTATGGCTCACGGCAGTTGAAAACACATGAGAGAAATTACCCTACACATGACCTAGAGTTAGTAGCTGTGATTTTTGCCTTGAAGATTTAGAGGCACTACATGTATGGTAAGAGGTTCGAGGTGTTTTCGGATCATAAGAGTTTGAAATATCTATTTACACAGAAAGACTTGAACTTGAGGCAGAGGAGGTGGATGGAGTTTATTTAGTTTTACGACTTCGAGTTCCATTACCATTCAGGGAAGGCCAATGTTGTGGCCGATGCCCTTAGTAGGAAATCCATTAGTGATGTAGTTTGTATAGCCATCCGAGAGTGGGAAATGTTGGGTGCACTTGGCGAGTTTGATTTACTTCTGGGTGAATCTGTTGAGTCTGCAGCCTTGTTTTCTGTAATTGCACAGCCTACACTTGTGAATCGAGTGTTAGAGGCACAAAGAAGTGACTTTGATGTAGAATCCCTCCGGGAGAAGATCTCCAGTGGGAAGGTTGAGAAGGGTTTGACTGTGTATCTCGACATGAGTGTGAGGTACCGAGACCGCTTGTTTGTACCGGAGTCTTGCCGAGAGGAAGTACTCCAAGAGTTTCACCATTCACGCCTTGCGGTGCATTCGGGAGGCACTAAGATGTATCGTGATTTGGGCCGCCAGTTTTGGTGGCGGGGTATGAAGAAAGATGTGGCAGTTTTTGTATCTAAGTGCCTTATTTGTCAACAAGTGAAGGCCGAACATCAGAGGCCAGGGGGTTTGTTACAACCTTTGCCTATTGCCGAGTGGAAGTGAGAGCACGTCACGATGGACTTCGTTGTAGGTCTTCCGAGGACTCAACGAGGTAGTGATGCTATTTGGGTGGTCGTAGACCGGTTGACTAAGTCGGCGCACTTTATTCCTATATGTGTGAGAGATTCGGTAGATCATCTTGCCGACTTGTATATTCGGGACATAGTGAGGTTGCACGGGGTCCCAGTGTCGATCGTCTCAGATAGAGATCCATGTTTTACTGCTAAGTTGTGGCAGAGTTTGCAGAGTGCCTTGGGCACTAGATTGACCTTTAGCACGGCTTATCATCTTTAGACTGACGGGCAGTCCGAGCGTACTATTCAGATCCTTGAGGATATGCTTCGAGGCTGTGTCCTTGATTTTAGTGGGACGTGGGAGAGGCACTTGCCCTTAGTGGAGTTTACCAACAATAACAGTTTTCAATCGAGTATAGGTATGGCACCGTTCGAGGCCTTGTATGGCCGACCGTGTAGATCTCCAGTGTATTGGGCTGAGGTGGGTGATACACCTTTGTTGGGCCCGGAGTTGGTGCGGGAAACGACGGAGAAAGTTGAGCTTATCCGCGAGAGGCTTGTTACAGTCCAGAGTCGCCAAAAGAGTTATGCTGACCGTAGGCAGAGGCCTTTGTCATTTGAGGTGGGTGATCACGTCTTTCTGAAAATATCACCTAGGCGGGGTTTGATAAGGTTTGGGAAGAGTGGAAAGTTGTCCCTTCGGTTTATTTGTCCTTTTGAGATCCTTGAGAGGATTGACGAGGTTGCCTGCCGTTTAGCTTTGCCGCCGCAGTTGTTCGGAGTGCATGACGTGTTTCATGTTAGTATGCTTCGGAAGTACGAGCCAAATCCGTCACATGTATTAGATTGGACCGACTTAGAGGTTGATGAGGATACCTCGTATGAGGAGAGACCGGTGAGGGTCTTGGATAGACGGGATCAAGTCTTGCAAGGCAAGACCATTCCCTTGGTAAAAGTTCTGTGAAAATATCACGGGGTGGAGGAAGCCACTTGGGAAAGTGAATTGGAGGTTCGAGAGAAGTATCCGGATCTATTCGTGGATGTTTGAGCATATGTTGAATATTTTGTTGTATTGATAAACTTTAAGAACATTGAATGTGTCTTAAGTTGTAAAACATTGCATATGTTTCGGTTTATGAAAGTATTATTGAATATGCCTTGAAAATGAAAGTTCAATTTATCATTGTATATGTTAAATGTGTTGTAGAAATGAAAATATATCATTAACATTAAATGTGTTATGGAATGGTGGAATATGGTATTGGAATTTGTTGAATTTCAAAGAAAAGCATGTTGTTAATGCATATTGAATTATATTGTGAATTGCCTCTTGAAAAGAGATGAGATGACCGGTAATGGGCCAGGATGTTGAATATTGAATTGCAATATTGTTGAGGATTGAAAAATCACAATTTTGAAACCTATAACTAATCTCGGGGACGAAATTCTTTAAGGGGGGAGGTTATAACGATCCCAGTTTTCCCTCCTTTGGTTATTGTATTCTGGACTCGGTTTCGTGGATGTCGGTTGTTGCATATGTTTCATTTCCATCCTTTAATTCTTTGTATTTGAGTTTTAGGATGTGTTAGGCAGGTTTGTAGCATGTTGGGTGTGTTTTGAAACAAATTGTTGCTGCCCAATTTTTTGTGTCTTCGCTCGAGCGAGCTCAATGTTTTAGTTCCTTTGCTCGAACCAGGGTTCCTTCGCTCGAGTGAGAGTTGAGTGGTGTGTCTGTTGGCTCGAGCGAGCATTCTTGCGCTCGAGCGTGCATCTGCGTCTCTTTTTGACCTGAAGGTTGTGTTTCTTGGCTCGAGCAAACTTTCCTTTGCTCGAGCGAGCGAGGATTATATTTTGGGTTTCTTTGCTCGAGCAAGCATTCTTGCGCTTGAGCGTGCTTCTGGGTTGCAGACCTGATGCTTCGTGTTGTTGGCTCAAGCGAGGCTTTCTGCGCTCGAGCGAGGTTTCTTTGTGTTTGGTCGCTCGAGCGACCACTCCTTGGATCGAGCGAGGCTCGAATATATCAGTTCGCAGCAGCAGCTTCTTCTTTACTTTTCTTCATCTCTTTTACTCAAACCCTAGAACGGCTGTTCTCTCTCTTTCTACATACCTTCTCTCTTCAAATCCATCTAGTTCTAGTAGTCTCCTACCATAGCCTCTTTGTAAGAAAGGTAGAGCTTGGTGTGGGCTACGTTTTGATCCGAAAATCTTTGGGTTTGGAGCATCTTGAGTTTTCTCCATTTTCTCCATTGGGTCTCTTCATTTGAGGTAGGGGATACCCTACTTCTTCTTATGGGTTTTAACATAAATTTTAGTCATTTTGATTAGATGGTGAATTATGGAAATTTTGAGAAAGTTAGGGTTTGATTTGTAATTTATGAAAGAGGGGTTTTCCATGTTTGAGTCAAATATGTGTAAGAGACTTGAAATTGGGGTTGTTTATGAAATATGAGTGAAATTTGGGCCTTGGGGGCAACATTGTGAATAAGGGAAAAATGCCCTAATTATGTTGAATAATTAACTTAAATAATTAATTTGGAAAAATGTGAAATTGAGTTGAAAATCATGAAATTGGGGAGTTATAAGATTGAATGGTGTAGTTGGACAAATTAATCACTCACCTATGAAAATGTTGGTATTTTATCTGTTTGATAAATTTATTATCTGTTTAGAAATAACTGCTTTGGGCTATCGGTGGAGGATAGTCTTGATTGTTGTAGACATTGCATGTTGATTAGGGAAAACTGAAACTAATCGAATGTGTTATGTCATTGAATATGACGGTTGGAATAATACATCGAATATGTGTATTGATTGATCATTGTATATGATAAGTGTTTAAATACATTGTATATGTAGCGTGTGGGGCCGTCCAATATGCATTTTCGACGCGGTTTTCATGGTTGTGCTCGTCTCATCGGGAGCTTCAATCTAATGTGATCAAAAATGGATTTCGACCACTTTGATTTCTGGGCAATTTTTGAAAACACACTCTGTTTTTTAAAAATTTTGTAGAATGTCTGCAAATTCAAGCTACCTTGGGCTCTGATTCCACTGTTGGTGATTCACAATGAGAAGTTTAAAAACTGAACCAAACTAAAATTCAAATTCACTCAAAATAATTCTGAGGAAAAACATAAACAAACAGAGCACTCTATTATTTTCTTTCTCTTCCACACATTGAAACCTTACAATAACATAGCTATATATAGATAAAAACATACAATGTGAACGCATTTATTTCAAGTACAACTATCAGTATAAAATCATTTAATGCGTATACGGCTATCAACCAACGAATTGAATGCAGCAACCAACGCATTGAATTTCAGCCTCTATTTTTGATAAACAATCAAGATTACTTCACAACAGTTACCTACTCAATTTGATGGTAGAAAGATTGCCTTTGGTTGTGAATACATGAAGTGTTTTAGACTTAGCTTACCTCTTACATGAATTGGTCAACCCAAATTGTTGACTTGTAGGTTTAAAGTCTTGAGTGATGAGGGCACATCAAAATATGGTAACACAGATTATAGCGATCCCGATTTTTCCTCATTTGGTTGTTGTATTTCGGACTCGGTTCCGTGGATGTCGGTTGTTGCATATGTTTCATTTCTGTCATTTAATTCTTTGTATTTGAGTTTTAGGATGTGTTAGGCAGGTTTGTAACAGGTTGGGTGTGTTTTGAAACAAATTGTTGCTGCCCAGTTTTTGGTGTCTTCGCTTGAGCGAGCTCAATGTTTTAGTTCCTTCACTTGAGCCAGGGTTCTTTCGCTCGAGCGAGAGTTGAGTGGTGTGTCTGTTGGCTCGAGCGAGCATTCTTGCGCTCGAGCGTGCGTTTGCGTCTCTTTTTGACCCGAAGGTTGTGTTTTTTTGGCTCAAGTGAGCTTTCCTTCGCTCGAGCGAGCGAGGACTATATTTTGGGTTTCTTCGCTCGAGTGAGCATTCTTGCGCTTGAGCCTGCTTGTGGGTTGCAGGCCTAAAGCTTCGTGTTGTTGGCTCGAGCGAGGCTTTCTGCGCTTGAGCGAAGTTTCTTTGTGTCTAGTCGCTCGAGCGACTACTTCTTTGCTCAAGTGAAGCTCAAATATATCAGTTCGCAGCAGCAGCTTCTTCTTCACTTTTCTTCATCTCTTTTACTCAAACCCTAGAACGGCTGCTCTCTCTCTCTCTACATACCTTCTCTCTACAAATCCATCTAGTTCTAGTAGTCTCCTACTCTAGCCTCTTTGTAAGAAAGGTAAAGCTTGGTGTGGGCTACGTTTTGATCCGAAAATCTTTGGGTTTGGAGCATCTTGAGTTTTCTCCATCTTCTTCATTGGGTCTCTTCATTTGAGGTAGGGATACCCTACTCCTGCTTATGGGTTTTGACATAAATTTTAGTCATTTTGATTAGATGGTGAATTATGGAAATTTTGGAAAAGTTAGGGTTTGATTTGTAATTTATAAAAGAGGGGTTTTCCATGTTTGAGTCAAATATGTGTAAGAGACTTGAAATTGGGGTTGTTTATGAAATATGAGTGAAATTTGGGCCTTGGGGGCAACATTGTGAATAAGGAAAAAATGCCCTAATTATGTTGAATAATTAACTTAAATAATTAATTTTGGGGAAATGTGAAATTGAGTTGAAAATCATGAAATTGGGGAGTTGTGAGATTGAATGGTGTAGTTAGACAAATTAATCACTCACCTATGAAAATGTTGGTATTTTATCTGTTTGATAAATTTATTATCTGTTTAGAAATAACTGCTTTGGGCTATCGGTGGAGGATAGTCTTGATTGTTGTAGACACTGTATGTTGATTAGGGAAAACTGAAACTAATCGAATGTGCTATGTCATTGAATATGACGGTTGGAATAATACATCGAATATGTGTATTGATTGATCATTGTATATGATAAGTGTTTAAATACATTGTATATATATATTATTTGGGAGAAGATAGAGGATGTACTCTCAACCCGTTTGGGAGGAGATAGGGGATGGACTCCATTGATAACTAAGTTAGCCGGAGTGTCCAGGGTGAAAGTTCTGAAATCTTAATTACGTTTGCATAACGTCGATAATCAAAGTATTGAAATGTTTTATTATGAGTTGTCTCATTGGAATTGTAGACAATGAAAGTGTTTTAATATGAGTTGTAGTCTCATTTAATTGTTTGGTTAGGTATTGAGCCATGTTTATGAATTCGAATTGATTGAGTAAAGGAAAGTGAAATGAAATATAGGTGTATTTGTCATGGAACTGAGAAGTGTTGTGAGTTGGTTTACAAGTGTCAACCATGTATCAAATGCTAATGTTTTAGTTATTTCCCATATTTGGTTTAGTATATTTCTACTAGGCTTTGGCTCACCCTTTATGGGACATCATTTTCAGGTACTGATGGTATGCCACCTCCAAGGACGTAGCTTGGGAGGCTTAAAGGCTGAAAGACTCTTTTGTTATTATCTTTTTGTACTACATGTAAATCAAGCCAAAGGCTTATTTTGTATAAAGAGTTAAAACTCTTCTTTTGTTGTACCTAAGTGTTGACGTGGAAAGTTGTAAGCCCGTAGGGCATTTACTTTTGATGTCAACATGTAATGCTTTTGTACTTAATACTCTGATAAATGGAAATATGCTCTATTCTCTTATGTCTATGCATGCCAAGAATGTTGGGTTTATATGTATTTTTTGAGGGCGTGACAACTTGGTATCAGAGCGTACTGGGTTTGAATACTTTGGGTACGTGGGAAGTGGTTAGCACCACAATGGGTTTGTCTCGCTTGTTAGAGACTTACGTATGATGTTATGCATTTATTTGATAACATGCTTATGTGACTATATGGGTATGAAATTTAGTTTCTAGGATGTTGATTGGATCCTTGGGTTTCTAGGAGTCCTGTTGGAAAAGCACTTGATCAATGCTGTTTCTAACTGGAACTCTAGTAACGCCGCGGGACTGTCATTATCCAGAAACGAAATTCGTAAGTGCTTACGTGATTATGTGCTTACGTGGAATGAATTACTGTTGTCCAATGTATTAGGACGTGAGTGATATAGCTTCGGCACATTTGTGAATGTGCTAATGTTCTTGTTACCTTTATTAGGATGCCAGGACGAGAACGTGGTGGTAGGCGTGGTAGGCAGGAGGTGCCTATATCGGATGAGGTTCCGGCGCAGCAGGAGAGTGTTGGTCAGGCTAATATAGCCGAGCCAGTAGGTCAGCAGGCCATGAGCGCCTTAGCCCGCGAGATGACAGGAGCATTGAGGAAATCCATGGACATTCTCAAAGCTGGGAATCAAGTCCAGGCCCATGTTGCTGAGGTAGGGCCTTCTTTTCTAAAGAGGGAGTTTTTTCGGTCTAATCCAGATGAGTTTCTAGGGGATCCTAAAGAGCCACTTAAGGCTGATGAGTGGCTTGAGCGGATGACAAAGGCGTTTGAGATGCTAGGTATCGAAGACGGAAGTTTACGGGTGACCTTCGCGTCCTTCCAGCTGAAGAGAGATGCGGGTCATTGGTGAAAGTTTATTCGGAGCCGTATTGGAGGGACTTGGGAGGGTTTCGTTGATGCCTTCCAAGAGAATTTTTTTGCCTCCCTCTGTTAGGGAGAAGTCGAGGGATCAGTTCTATCAGCTCAAGCAGCTGAATACACCAGTGGCTGAGTTTGAGGCCGCGTTTACTAGCTTATCGAGGTTTGCACTGGAGTTAGTGGCGTCTGAGGAACGCCGTTGTCTTGAGTTCAAAAAGAAGTTGAGGACCGGGCTCAAGCTTAGGGTTGCTAGGTCCATGACTCGGGAGCATGGGCGCCTTGTGGATGCTGCGGTGCATCTTGAGATTATTATGCATGAGGAGGAGGATAGAATGAGGGGCTTCAAAAGGAGTCAGGATGACCAAGAGGATGGTAGGAGGCATAGGGGTTCTAACATTCAACAGTCCCATGGTGCGTTTGCGTGATCTACCTTTCTAGTGCCGAGTTCAGGTTCTTGGAGAGGCAGTCAGGGAGACTTTACTTGTTACAAATGTGGTTAGCTGGGCCACAAGTCTCCAGCTTGCCTGTAGAAGGGAGGAGGCAGAGAGTAGCTTCATCTTCGGCTCGTCCTCAGAGCCAGAGTCAAGGTAGAGGCCAGTCACTCTCTTGTTACCAGTGTGGTTAGGCATGGCACCTGACGAGGTTCTGCCCGCAGTTGAGTGGCACATCTGGTGCATCTGGGTCGAGGTAGAGTTATCAGCCAACTCAGTCTGTTCAGGCCTCGAGGGCCAATTAGGGAGCCTTATCGGCTCAGTCTGTGCAGCAGTCTTTTGCTCCGAGAGCTGAGCAGGTAGATCAGAGACCTTCTGGGCATGTGTATGCTGTTACCGTGCAGGATCTTGTACCGGCTCCATCTGTTGTGAGAGGTACCTTTTTGTTTTGCAACTCGGTTGCTAATGTGTTGATTGATACGGGTGCATCCCATTCCTTTATATCTGCTGCATTTGCATCTATTTTGGGGTTGGAGTTGGCGCAGTTGGCATCTCCTATTTGTGTTGCATCACCTGTTGGGGGTGATTTGATTTTGAAGCAAGGGTGTAGAGGTTGTGATATTGAGGTCGCTGACCGCCGGCTTCCATTTTCTTTTGTAGTTATGGCTATGTCAGATTTTGATGTGATTTTGGGTATAGACTGGTTATCGTCATACCGGGTTGTTATTGATTGCTACCGCCAGAGGGTCATTGTATGTACCCTGAGCGGGGATTGTTTCCATTTCCTAGGGGATCGGGTTGGTAGAGTTTTGCCACCAGTGTATGATCTGCGAGGGCAGAGTGAGCTTAGTTGCCTTCTCGCTAGCTGTATGAGTAGTGAATGTGATGAGACCCAGGCTGAGTTGCCGAGAGTGGTTTGTGAGTATTCGGATGTTTTTCCCGAGGACCTTGTTAGTTTACCACCGCATTGAGAGATCAAGTTCTCTATTGACTTAGTGCTTGGCATGGCACCGATTTCTATGGCATCGTATCGTTTTACCCCAGTCGAGTTGAGTGAGTTGAAGATTCAACTCCAGGAATTGTTTGATAAGGGCTTTATCCGCCCTAGTACTTCACCGTGGGGAGCATCGACCCTCTTTGCTAAAAAGAAAGATGGGGCTTTGAGACTTTGTATTGATTACCGAAAATTGAATCGGGCTACGGTTAAGAACAAGTACCCTATGCCTCGTATAGATGATCTGTTTGACTAGTTGAAAGGGTCCCGTTGTTTCTCTAAGATAGACTTGAGATCGGGTTACCATCAGTTGAGGGTCAGGGAGGAGGATATCCCGAAGACGGCATTCCGTACGCGGTATGGCCATTATGAGTTCTGGTGATGCCTTTGGGGCTCACCAATGCACTGACAGTGTTTATGGACTCGATGAACTGGATCTTCCGGGAGTTCTTAGATTGTTTTGTGGTCGTTTTCATAGACGACATTCTAATTTATTCACCTTCTGAGGAGGAGCACAAGGAACACTTGAGAGTGGTGCTTGAGTTGCTTAGAGCCCATAAGCTGTATACCAAGTTTGGGAAGTGTGCGTTCTGGCTAAGAGAGGTTAAGTTCTTAGGCTATGTAGTCTCCGAGGAAGGGGTGTCTGTTGATACATCCAAGATAGAGGCAGTGCAAGATTGGGCACAGCCTAAGAGTGTTTTTGAGATCCGCAGTTTTCTAGGATTGGCCGGTTATTACCGTTGATTTGTGAAATATTTCTCCAGGCTAGCTTTGCCTCTGACTAGATTGACTCGGAAAGGGGTCAAATTTGTATGGAGTGAGACTTGTGAAAAATCGTTTCAAGAACTTAAGGTTAGACTTACTACCGCTCCAGTTTTGATTATTCCGGAGAGGGGTTTGGGTTATGCAGTGTATTGTGATGCCTCACGAGAGGGTTTGGGTTGTGTGTTGATGCAAGAGGGGAAAGTGGTAGCCTATGGCTCACGGCAGTTGAAAACACATGAGAGAAATTACCCTACACATGACCTAGAGTTAGCAGCTGTGATTTTTGCCTTGAAGATTTGGAGGCACTACATGTATTGTGAGAGGTTCGAGATGTTCTCGGATCATAAGAGTTTGAAATATCTGTTTACACAGAAAGACTTGAACTTGAGGTAGAGGAGGTGGATGGAGTTTATTGAGGATTACGACTTCGAGTTCCATTACCATCCGGCGAAGGCCAATGTTGTGGCCGATGCCCTTAGTAGGAAATCCATTAGTGATGTAGCTTGTATAGCCATCCGGGAGTGGGAAATGTTGGGTGCACTTGGCGAGTTTGATTTGCTTCTGGGTAAATCTGTTGAGTCTGCAGCCTTGTTTTCTGTAGTTGCACAGCCTACACTTGTGAATCGAGTGTTAGAGGCACAGAGAAGTGACTTTGATGTAGAATCCCTCCGGGAGAAGATCTCCAGTGGGAAGGTTGAGAGGGGTTTGACTGCGTATCTCGACATGAGTGTGAGGTACCGAGACCGCTTGTTTGCACCGGAGTCTTGCCGAGAGGAAGTACTCCGAGAGTTTCACCATTCACACCTTGCGGTGCATTCGGGAGGCACTAAGATGTATCGTGATTTGGGCCGCCAGTTTTGGTGGCGGGGTATGAAGAAAGATGTGGTAGTTTTTGTATCTAAGTGCCTTATTTGTCAGCAAGTGAAGGCCGAACATCAGAGGCCAGCGGGTTTGTTACAACCTTTGCCTATTACCGAGTGGAAGTGGGAGCACGTCACGATGGACTTCGTTGTAGGTCTTCTGAGGACTCAACGGGGTAGTGATGCTATTTGGGTGGTCGTAGATCGGTTGACTAAGTCGGCGCACTTTATTCCTATACGTATGAGAGATTCGATAGATCATCTTGCCAACTTGTATATTCGGGACATAGTGAGGTTACACGGGGTCCCAATGTCGATCGTCTCAGATAGAGATCCATGTTTTACTGCTAGGTTGTGGCAGAGTTTGCAGAGTGCCTTGGGCACTAGATTGACCATTAGCACGGCTTATCATCCTTAGACTGACGAGCAGTCCGAGCGTACTATTCTGATCCTTGAGGATATGCTTCGAGGCTGTGTCCTTGATTTTAGTGGAACGTGGGAGAGGCACTTGCCCTTAGTGGAGTTTGCCTACAATAACAGTTTTCAATCGAGTATTGGTATGGCACCGTTTGAGGCCTTGTATGGCCGACCGTGTAGATCTTCAGTGTGTTGGGCTGAGGTGGGTGATACACCTTTGTTGGGCCCGGAGTTGGTGCGGGAAACGACAGAGAAAGTTGAGCTTATCCGCGAGAGGTTTGTTACAGTCCAGAGTCGCCAAAAGAGTTATGCTGACCGTAGGCGGAGGCCTTTGTCATTTGAGGTGGGTGATCACGTCTTTCTGAAAATATTACCTAGGCGGGGTTTGATGAGGTTTGGGAAGAGTGAAAAGTTGTCCCTTCGATTTATTTGTCCTTTTGAGATCCTTGAGAGGATTGGCGAGGTTGCTTGCCATTTAGCTTTGTCGCCGCAGTTGTCCAGAGTGCATAACGTGTTTCATGTTAGTATGCTTCGGAAGTACAAGCCAGATCCGTCACATGTATTGGATTGGACCGACTTAGAGGTTAATGAGGATACCTCGTATGAGGAGAGACCGGTGAGGGTCTGGGATAGACGGGATCAAGTCTTGCGAGGCAAGACCATTCCCTTGGTAAAAGTTCTGTGGAAATATCACGGGGTGGAGGAAGCCACTTGGGAAAGTGAATTGGAGGTTCGAGAGAAGTATCCGGATCTATTCGTGGATGTTTGAGCATATGTTGAATATTTTGTTGTATTGATAAACTTTAAGAACATTGAATGTGTCTTAAGTTGTAAAACATTGCATATGTTTCGGTTTATGGAAGTATTATTGAATATGCCTTGAAAATGGAAGTTCAATTTATCATTGTATATGTTAAATGTGTTGTAGAAATGAAAATATATCATTACCATTAAATGTGTTATGGAATGGTGGAATATGGTATTGGAATTTGTTGAATTTCAAAGAAAAGCATGTTGTTAATGTATATTGAATTATATTGTGAATTGCCTCTTGAAAAGAGATGGGATGACCGATAATGGGTCAGGATGTTGAATATTGAATTGCAATATTGTTGAGGATTGAAAAATCACAATTTTGAAACCTATAACTAATCTCAGGGACGGAATTCTTTAAGGGGGGGAGGTTATAGCGATCCCAGTTTTCCCTCATTTGGTTATTGTATTCCGGACTCGGTTTCGTGGATGTCGGTTGTTGCATATGTTTCATTTCCGTCCTTTAATTCTTTGTATTTGAGTTTTAGGAAGTGTTAGGCAGGTTTGTAGCATGTTGGGTGTGTTTTGAAACAAATTGTTGTTGCCCAATTTTTGGTGTCTTTGCTTGAGCGAGCTCAATGTTTTAGTTCCTTTGTTCGAACCAGGGTTCCTTCGCTCGAGTGAGAGTTGAGTGGTGTGTCTGTTGGCTCGAGTGAGCATTCTTGCGCTCGAGCGTGCATGTGCATATCTTTTTGACCTGAAGGTTGTGTTTCTTGGCTCGAGCGAGCTTTCCTTTGCTCGAGCGAGCGAGGATTATATTTTGGGTTTCTTTGCTCAAGCAAGCATTCTTGCGCTTAAGTGTGCTTCTGGGTTGCAGACCTAAAGCTTCGTGTTGTTGGCTCGAGCGAGGCTTTCTGCGCTCGAGCGAGGTTTCTTTGTGTCTGGTCGCTCGAGCGACCACTCCTTCGCTCGAGCGAGGCTCGAATATATCAGTTCGCAGCAGCAGCTTCTTCTTCACTTTTCTTCATCTCTTTTACTCAAACCCTAGAACGGCTGTTCTCTCTCTTTCTACATACTTTCTCTCTTCAAATTCATCTAGTTCTAGTAGTCTCCTACCATAGCCTCTTTGTAAGAAAGGTAGAGCTTGGTGTGGGCTACGTTTTGATCCGAAAATCTTTGGGTTTGGAGCATCTTGAGTTTTCTCCATCTTCTCCATTGGGTCTCTTCATTTGAGATAGGGATACCCTACTCATTTTTATGGGTTTTAACATAAATTTTAGTCATTTTGATTAGATGGTGAATTATGAAAATCTTGGGAAAGTTAGGGTTTGATTTGTAATTTATGAATGAGGGGTTTTCCATGTTTGAGTCAAATATGTGTAAGAGACTTGAAATTGGGGTTGTTTATGAAATATGAGTGAAATTTGGGCCTTGGGGGCAACATTGTGAATAAGGGAAAAATGCCCTAATTATGTTGAATAATTAACTTAAATAATTAATTTGAAAAAATGTGAAATTGAGTTGAAAATCATGAAATTTGGGAGTTATGAGATTAATGGTGTAGTTGGACAAATTAATCACTCACTTATGAAAATGTTGGTATTTTATCTGTTTGATAAATTTATTATCTGTTTAGAAATAACTGCTTGGGCTATCGGTGGAGGATAGTCTTGATTGTTGTAGACACTGCATGTTGATTAGGGAAAACTGAAACTAATCGAATGTGTTATGTCATTGAATATGACGGTTGGAACAATACATCGAATATGTGTATTGATTGATCATTGTATATGATAAGTGCTTAAATACATTGTATATGTATATTGTTTGGGAGGAGATAGGAGATGTACTCTCAACCCGTTTGGGGGGAGATAGGGGATGGACTCCATTGATAACTAAGTTGGCTGGAGTGTCTAGGGTGAAAATCCTAAAATCTTAATTACGTTTGCATAACGTCGATAATCGAAGTATTGAAATGTTTTATTATGAGTTGTAGTCTCATTGGAATTGTAGACAATGAAAGTGTTTTAATATGAGTTGTAGTCTCATTTAATTGTTTGGCTAGGTATTGAGCCATGTTTATGAATTCGAATTGATTGAGTAAAGGAAAGTGAAATGAAATACATGTGTATTTGTCATGGAACTGAGAAGTGTTGTGAGTTGGTTTACAAGTGTCAACCATGTATCAAATGCTAATGTTTTAATTATTTCCAATATTTGGTTTAGTATATCTTTACTGGGCTTTGGCTCACCTTTTATGGGATATTATTTTTAGGTACTGATGGTATGCCACCTCCAAGGACGTAGCTTGGGAGGCTTAAAAGCTGAAAGACTCTTTTGTTGTTATCTTTTTGTACTACATGTAAATCAAGCTAAGGGCTTATTTTGTATAAAGAGTTAGAACTCTTCTTTTGTTGTACCCAAGTATTGATGTGGAAAGTTGTAAGCCCGTAGGGCATTTACTTTTGATGTCAACATGTAATGCTTTTGTACTTAATACTCTGATAAATGGAAATATGCTCTATTCTCTTATGCCTATGCATGTCAAGAATGTTGGGTTTATATGTATTTTTTGAGGGCGTGACACAGATGGTCTTTCAAAACCTGCAAAAATTAATTTCCATTTCAAGTCACCACCATACTCACAACTAAAAGAAAACATAAAATTGAGATGTAATCCTTTTTATCAAAAAAGGAGTTAAATAATAGTTAGTTTGGTTACTAAGACACTTAGAAACCTTCATTTGGGATAATGATGGTAAATCTTGCAAATAAAAAATCTTACCGGCAAATCTTTTTTAACTTCCAAAATGGCAG
Organism: Camellia sinensis; assembly: GCF_004153795.1. Classification (NCBI taxonomy): domain Eukaryota; kingdom Viridiplantae; phylum Streptophyta; class Magnoliopsida; order Ericales; family Theaceae; genus Camellia; species Camellia sinensis. The sequence goes on from NW_021025923.1 coordinate 218,604, forward strand.
TACAACCTCTACTAAAATTCTCCATTACCCTTGTGATGAGAGCACACTAAGAGATGGTAGGATGTTACTGTTAAATAAATTGTCCTACATCATGCTTCAACAAATGAAAAATCACAAAATATACTACATGAGTCATCCCTTATTTCTTAACTACGCAACAAAAATGGATTCGTATTGTCTCTTATTTCTTAACTACGCAACAAAAATGGATTCGTATTGTCTCACTCGTAAGGTTTTTCATTCTATTATTGATTGGGAGCACCCCAAGTGAATAATGTAATAAGTGAATAATGTAATATAATGATTGGGAGCACCAAGTGAACAATGTTACATTGTACTCTGAGATTGACAACTAATCTAGATATTATATATAAAAATTCTATATGATGATTATTTTCCTTTTACAAAAGTTTGTTTAAAAAACATTTTGTTATTATTATTTTTTTCTTTTTTTTTTTAAACCTCAGCATCATGGCGAAGGGCTGAGCAGCGAAAGATGTTTTAAAAAAAATAGTGGTAAAAGATGTAAAAAAAGGGATGCTTAAACAAACTTCATTTGAGCAGCGAAACTTTTTAAATAATCCTACTTAACCAAGATGATCTCCAGACACCTAATTTAAGAAGAAAATACTTAAGGAGATATTCAATACCAGAGACAGGATAGAAAAGAAAATTAAAAGAAAAGGCATCATTGAAAAATTAAAAGGATAAATATATGTGTGGCGTCATTTGGAGGAGTTTCTAAATCCACCCAAAAACTAACTTTTTACACTTGCATCTATTTGTACAAGAGTTTCTTCCTAAAGTATAAGTGTTATAATGCAAGTAGTGGATGTAGAAAAAAATTAAAATGTTGCATTAATTCATTAAATTTCAATTTGATCAATTTCCTGTTTAAAAAATTTCAATTTGCTTCAATTTAATCTAATTTTAAATCAGTCTTCAAAATCATTAACAAAATAATAATAAATTACACTTGCTATTACTATAGTATATAAATGTGTTTGTATCATTTTGGTCTCTAAAGTTTTCAATTTTGCCAATTTCATAATGAGAAAGGCGATGGATGCATAACCTGAAAGTGTTTAGGACCAAAATTAATAAAATTCATGTTTTGAAGACTAAAGTGATACGGACCACAAATACATTCATTAGGAATCATAAACGCGTTTTATTATTATTCTTTTAATGATTCAAACGTTGGTCTAAAATTGAATTTGACTAAAATAACAATCTTTTAGGGATAAAAATAAATAAAAATAAAATAAAACTTAAATAATCAAAATGACACAAAACCGCATATTTTAGGACCATAGATATATTTTATCCAAAAGTAAAAATTTAAGAAACAGAAGCCTGTTGTAGAATAAAAAACAAATGATCCATTACTTTTATATATTCAATTGGTATTGTTAAGTCATTTGATAATAGCTAAAAAGTCATTAAGAAAGTTGGGAGAGCTAAATAAGCCACCTCTTTTTCTAATTTTTTTTTTCTTTTGTCTTTAGTGATTTTTTTTGCAAGATCTCTTTTTCTAATTTTTTTTTTCTTTTGTCTTTAGTGATTTTTTTTGCAAGATTATGTCAAATTTTTCTATTTTTCCGGTTGTCTTGTGTTGATGAATCTAAACAGTAAAAAAAATTGAAAAATTCTATAAAAAAAATTTAAAAAAATAAAATAAGTCAAAAATGTCCACTATTTTTTTTGCTTTTTTTTTGTATTTTTTGAACTTTTTTTAGAATTTTTTAATTTTCTGGTTTGTCTCGTCGAGCTAAATCTAAAAGTCTAAAATTTTTTGAAAAAGTTTTAAAAAAATTCACTGAAGAAAAAAAAAAACCCACCAAATAAGCAAAAGCCACTACCAAACACTTCATTTTTTTTTCACGTCATATTTTAGCTAAAATGTCACTAAAAAAGACTTTCCAACGAAAATGAAAGTATTAGTTGGAAACCAAGTAAACCTGGTTTTTCTATTCTTGCGGTATTATTTAAGTGTTTTTTTTTTTTTTTTTCATAATATAGAATTGGCAGTACTATTTGGTTGAGATTGGAAAGGGATAGATTTTAAACTCACCACCATTAAAGACTTAAGAGATGTTAGCTCACCCAAACTTAAGAGATTGGTCAGCCGCCGCCTTCGGCTATGGCGGTCGGCTGTCCTAGCTCTTTCCGACGTTCGTTTGTTAGTTTTTTCCTCTAATAAACTTGATTCCCCCATTTCTCCCACCTACGTGTGTTTTGTGTTTGTTGCGGTTGGTTTGTTTTGGTGACTCGGGGCCGCTATAGCTGTTTCATCAGGGGACGTCCAGGATCTTCATTCGTGCGCTCTTTTGCGAGTAGGAGCTTGAGGGGTGAACTCTGGTTCAGGTTGGTGGAGAAGTTTCATAGGCGTGGGTCCTGGCGTGGTGATTAAGTTGTGTTTAGGTGGGTGGTTGGTCGATGGTTGATTCCGGTGTTGGCCCATGGAGTTGTTGGCTATGGAGTTTTCCGGTGGTGTGGCCTCGGGAGTGCAGCATCATAGGCGTTGTGTAGCCTTGGGAGTGCAGCAGCTTAGGTGTGGGTCTTGGCGTGGTGAATACGTTGTGTTCAGGTGGGTGGTTGGCCTTGGAAGTGCAGCATCCTAGGCGTGGGTGTGTGCAGCAGAATAGGCGTGGGTGGCGTGGGTCTTGGGTAGTGTGGGCTCTGGGTGTGTAGTAGGTGTATAAAATAATTGGGTTACCAGCTTGGGTGTTAGGAGTGTTAATTTTAGCAGTTTGGGTGTTTTGGTGGGTTGATTTTGTGAGGAATCATGTATTTTATTTTCTGTTAAGTCCTTCTTAATTTTTTTGTTTTTTTAAAAAAAAAAAAAAATTGTGAAGCCGAGGGGTTGGTTGTATGGTTGCGAGTAGCAGTAGTAGGGGTATCTTGTACTTTCTGAATCTCTCTCAGTGTATTTCATCTTCCTGTACCTTTAATTTTATGTTAATTAATAAAATTTTTCTTTGATGATAAAAAAAAAAAAAAAATCAAGAACCTGCACAGTTTGCTCAGCCTTGCTTGCTCAGCCTTGCCAACTTCAAAACCTGTAAAATAGTCAAGAATATGCATTTTTTTTTTATTCAAATTTTTTTTTTTTTGATTCAAAAGAATATGTATATATATATATATATATCACAATTAGGCACAACATAACTTTTTGAAACATTGTCAGAAAGCAAACAATAGATTGAACTTGTTTGGTTGCTATTCAAGTAATCAAAAACCTTCATTCTCAAGCCAACCCACTAATCCATTACTTGATAAATCAAGACTTTGAAGTTCTTCAAATGGATTGGATCACTGTCGTCGTTGTATCAAATGAAGCTCTTCAAATGGAGTTGGATCATTCAGATACCAAGCTCCAGAATCATAATGAGTCCTTGAATAATTGAGTGAGAGTTGGATCACTCTCCTCGTTGTAGTTTTGCACTTGACTCTTCCCCATTGACAACAGTCAGTAGTCTCCTCACCCTTCCAAGCATCCAACCATGATTGTAGGGTAGAGCCATTTGGGTAGTTGGTGAGAGCATTTAATTGCAGAAGAGCAATCCTCTCATGCTCCAGACACCCATAACACTCACTAGCCAAAACCAACATTACCCACAACCACACCAATCTCATCTCTATAAACATGAAACTACCCCTATTATTTCTTCTTTGCATGTTTTGCACAAACTCAAAATTGCACATTTAGCACCCAAGTGGTCTGAGTTCTTGCAAAGGCAGGGCATGTTTGATTGGATGGATTAGAGTATGAGATTGAGATTATTAATCCGTGGGCCCAATTATCCTATGTTTGTTTTAACATTTTGGTTTAGGATTATTAATCCAATGGATAATTAATCCAACAAATTTATAGGATTATTAGTAATGGGGTATGGATGGGATTATTAATCCAATGAATATTAATCCAATTGGATAGTAAATACCACACTAATTTAATAAAATTATTAATATTTTACTATTAATCTTATGAATAAAACATGATCAAAGAGTACCAGGATACACTGGGCCTGCCACTTATTTATTGACTAAAGGACCACCTAAAGTGTTTTCTAACTTTGGTCTCCTTTTCACACATTAGATTAGTTGTATTGTCTGGGTCCAAGGATTGAAAATCCCTACATATTAGCATTACTAATATTACAATTTACACGCCAAAGAAAATAAAAAATAAAAATTATACATCAAGAATAATTTAACATTCAGTAGTGACTAGAAAAAATTCATCTGACCTCTTAACAAGGAAATGTCAATAATAACCTAATTTGGTTTCAAAATCTTGTCATAATTTCCTCTCACTAAACTTCTTTGCTTACAATCAAAAAGTATGATGGCCTCTATAGAGAAAAGACTAACAATGTTTATTTGTAATAGTGCAATTTTAAATAAATTAATTTAACATTTAGTAGTAATTAGAAAAATTCAATCTCCCCTCTTGACAAGGAAATGTCAATAATAACTTGGTTTTGCTTCAAAATCTTGTGTTAATTTCCTCTCACTAAGAGATTTTCTTTGCTCGCGCAGTCAAGAAGTATGCTGGCCTCTATTAAAAAACATACCAACAATGTATATTAGTAATAGTGCAATTTCAACTATTATAGGTTGTAAATTAGCTTAATAGCATTAATATGGTACTCAATAACTTCATTTATTTATTTTTTTGTCAATCAATAGAAGAATATTTACTAATATTAAAATAATTACATATCAATTTTGTCAATGACAAGAATTGTCCCCCCTAACCACTCACTTGATAGTATACAAAAGTGGCCAACCAAGCTAACCCAGTTAGTTACTCTAAAACTTTATTAACAATTACCAAATTTGAATTCTAATCCACACCTACCAAATACTAACTTTCAATGAAGACTAATTAAGAATTAATTTGTATGAATTGAAAGGAATTTGACTTGGATCAACAACAAATATCCCAAGATAGAAAATTTTCAATTTGAATACCTCGAATTCATTGATCTTGCTATTAGTGGTGTATTTGGATTGTGATGACAAATTACCTTGAATTAATTAAAATTTCATTCAAAAGGTGTGAACTTCCATGATCACAAGATTGTAGAGGGTGTGAACTTCCTCCCTCAGAATTTAGAAAATACCCATAACCAGGAATTAAAAAAATTAATGATAGTAGAAAGCAAAATCTTACAATTTTATTTTAATTTTTTAATGCCAAATATCACATACAAGAATGCTCTAATAATATTTACTAATCTTCTAGTTCAGAATTTCCAATTTCTCTTGAAATCATGCTGTAATTTTATGCATGTATAATACTTCCAGAAACCACTTCCAAGGCAGATTATAGATACAAAAACCAAAACAACCCAGAAAAAAATGAATGACATGTACGATTTTAAAAATACACAAATTATTATTTTGAAGATAAATGTGATATAATTATGTGTCTATTGGTTATCCAATTAATCTGATTTATTGAAAGAATGATATGTCTCTTACAAGATAAACCATTCATATCATCGAGGTTGGGCAGTGGTTAGCCTACTGAGGCCCAACATCACAGTCCAATTGACTCTGCTAACTAAAGAGAATATGGTTCCTTTCTGTGCTCACAATCAATAAATATTGGTAGGCTCTATAAATTACCAACAATCTATAGTTGTAATAATGCAATTTCAACTATTAGTCTTTTTTTTTCTTCAGGTAGAATGTTAACAAATTAATAAATTAAGTTAGTATAACCAAGCATTCGATACTTCTCCATAAGCTTGAATCCTAAACTTCTCTCTAAAAATCTGAAAGTATAATCACTTGAGATATAATCAAGTTCAATTTCTCAACTATTAACTATTAGTCTATAACAATTTGTAAATTTGCTTAATGATATTAATATGGTAATTGGGTACTCTAAAACTTTATTCAACATTGTAACTGTTGGACAATCTTCACCGTATTTAAAAGGGTTTAATTCTGTTGTGTACAAAACAACAACAAGAATAAAAGAAATAGAGAAAAGGAGAGAATATGTTTGATTACAAAAATCAAACTCAAAATAAAAATAAATAAATAAAAACCACAGATTTTATTTTGTTACAAAAACAAAATTAAAATCTGAATAAATAAATCTCTAAAAATCTGAAAGCATAATCACTTGAGATATAATCAAGTTCAATTTCTCAACTATTAACTATTAGTCTATATAACAATTTGTAAATTTGCTTAATTATATTAATATGGTAATTGGGTACTCTAAAACTTTATTCAACATTGTAACAGATGCCGGGTTTGTATTCAAATCCACACTTACCTAATGGTGAGCCCACCTTGCCTAAAAGTTATGATAATGCAGCATAAAAATGTAATTAATTTGTATGATTTCAGGAGACTTTGACTTGAGGTCAACAACCCTAGGATTTATAAATATTGCAATTTGAAAAAAGATAGGGGAAAGCAAATTAGCGAGACAGTAAAAAAATAATTACATTATAGATGGAATTTCCGTCATATTAAACTAATAGAAATCTAGGTACAATTTCATATTCAAATCTACATGTTTAAACACTTGTATCGCTCTTGATATAATTCTGTTTCGCCTCATTTTTGAATCGTTGGATTCACCTCATGGCATAATTTTCATTCCACTTTTCATACGCCTTGCTCCACATCTTTTTACATGCCGTCGGAGCTTCGAAAGTTTGTCAAAAATAAGATTTTTCCGTCTTTGGATAAAATTTTCATATTCAAATCCACATATTCAAACATTTGTATCTCCCTCATCGTAACTCTATTTCACCTCATTTTTGCGTCGTTAGATTCAACTCATGGCCTAATTTTTATTCCATTCCTCGTATGCCCTGTTTCACCTCTTTTAGCATGCCATCAGATCTTCGAAAGTTGGCCAAAAATAAGTTTTTTTTTTTCCCCCTCTCTTCCTTTTTCTCCGCAGCTTCTCCTCTTAGTTTGCTGCTACTGCTGCTGCAGCTTCATCATCATTATCTATAAGATGAAGTTGTGGTGGTAATAGTGGTGGTGTCGTCCAGTAGTGATAGGTATACAACTACACATAAAAATCAAAAAGCTGGGTTGGTGAGCATTTTAGGCTGCCTTGGTTTTCAATCAAGTATCATTCATTGCATCTCCACTGCCAAGAATAATGTTGCAATAACAGCAAGAAAAAAAAAAGAAAGAGAGAGAGATCTCTTATTTTTGGCTAACTTTTGGAGCTCCGATGGCATGCAAAAAGAGGTGAAATAAGGCATTTGAGAGGTGGAATAAAAACTAGGTCATGATTTGAATCTAACGACGTAAAAATGAGGTGAAACGGAGTTACGACGAGGGCGATACAAGTGCTCAAATCTGTGGATTTGAATATGAAAATTTTGCCCTAAGACTGAAAAATCTTATTTTTGGCCAACTTTCGGAGCTCCGATGGCAAGTAAAAAGATGTGGAACAAGGCGTGTGAAGAGTAGAATGCAAACTAGGCCATAAGACGAATCTAACGACACAAAAATGAGATGAAATGGAGTTACAACGAGGGAGATACAAACGTTTGAACATGTAGATTTGAATCTGAAATTCTGCTTAGATTTTTGTTAGTTTAATATGATGGAGATGGATGGAGAGGTCAGATTGAAACACGGATGGAACTCTAAGGTTTAATTTATCGAAATTGAAATTTTGAAATTGAAATTAAAAAACACGCGAAACTTGAGATTTTTTTTTTGTAATTAACCAAAAAAAAAAAAAAAAAAAAGAAAGAAAGAAAAGTACAAAAAATGCAAAAGAAAAGAAAAGGAATGAAATGATACAAAAAAAAAAAAAAGAATTAAAAAACTGCCGCATGTAAAACAAAATTAATAAGAACACATCATTTCTGGTATTAGAAGCATCAAATTTTAAAAACAAAAAACAAGTCCGTATAATAATTAAAAATTATTAGATACACAATTTTCCAGATTAAATATTGAAATATGAGATGGAAGAAGCAACGACATTCAGACAAATAAAATAATAATAAAAAAAGAAGTGGTTGGACTTAATTGATTAATAGACCACCCTCAAGGCGCAAATAAAATAATAAAAAAAGAAGTGGTTGGGCTTAATTGATTAAATGATCACCCTCAAGCCGTGGGATAATTTTCTTTCAAAATCTTGGGATAATTTTCTCTAACAAAATCATCTACAAATAAGAATTTTGTACAAAATTTACATACAAAACGATGCAACTTTTTACGATCCTTTCATCAAAAACTAAAAACACCAATTACTGTGACTTGTAATTTCAAGACTGCCACTATCATTCTTATTTGTATTTTTTTTTTTGTATAAAATTTGTATTTATAAATTATAAATCATTTTCCTTTCCTTTCACTAGCTTTTTCTTTTATCATAGTACAGATGTATTACAGCTATTAAAGGAGCTTATAATAACATTAATATGGCAATTGGGTACGCCAAAACTTAATTAAACAATGTAACAGTTGTCAAATTTGAAGTCTAATCCAGACCTACCAAAATGGGGAGCCCACCACAAGCACATGAATAAAGTTATACGCACAAATTGGTATATCAATTAGTATATTAACATATATTAACATATGATGTGGTATAATTTTAGAGTCGTTGGGTCTTTATAGTTTGTATAATGGGTGATATCCATAATTTTGAAGTGACAATATCATAACATATAAGGAAAGTCTACAATGTACATCTTCTAAAAGAGCATATGATATGCACTTATTGTGTGGTTCATATCGTGTCACATCATAAAAAGTGACTGGCTAAACCGGTCATCTAACAAGTTACATGAAAGAATCATAACTTTTTCAAATATCATAACAATACTATAATGAATCATAACAATGTCATAATATTCACCAAGGTGTCATAACAAAGACACCATAAATCATAACAATATAACAACTCATAACAAATATAGTTAGTTCTAACTAATTATCATAACATTTGAATCGTAACATTTTTTATTATGATTCATCATGACAAATCATAACTTTTACTAATGAATCATAACCATAACTTTTTTCCCCATAACCATAATAAGATTAACAAAATGTCATAACTTTTACTAATGAATCATAATATTGCATGTTGATTGTAATTTTGCAGGTGTAGCCCATTAGACATCCCACTAGCCAAAAAAATGAGCCTTACAGAGCCACATTACCCCATAATAGCTTCGAAATAGGCAGCCTAGGCCCCTGTTGTGGTTCACCACATTTCCTAGATGCTATCACAGTGTAATGACCTGATGAAGTTGGCCCCTACCTGAGTGAATCAGGGCAATTCTGTGTCAGGTTTGGAGGAGTAATGAGCATAATCTGCAACCTAGAAACCTCTTCCTCCTCCCAAGAAAGAAGTTGTGCCCCTATTTTGTACAAACATCCTCAATGATCCCCATTATCTATAGACAACCTAAAAAGTCTAGGAAATTCATCGACTCAAAAGAAAGATTTCGAAGGTAGAAGAGAAAGCTGTATAGTTTTTCTCAGAGAATGAATTGTTGGTTGAGAGAAATACACAGCTTGAAAACAAGGTTAATGAACTTCAACAATCACTGAACTCAGCTCATACTGAGAAGGAAGCCACTTTTGTGATGTATCACATGAATACTATTACTGAATTAACTAATCAGCACTCGAAAGCATCTGAACTTAATTTAGAAGCTGAAGCACGGGTTTCAGAGAATAAAATAAAGTTACATGAAACCATTCAGAAATTTAGTCAAAGAGATCTAGAAGCTAAGGACTTAATTGCAAAGCTAAATGAACTTCAAGGATGGATAAAAATGTATGAAGAACAAGCTCATGAAACAATTGGTGTCACAAAAAATCAAAAAGTTGAGTTCGAACAGACCCTCTTTAAATTGAAGGGTCTGGAAGGCATCATTGAAGAGCTGCAAAACATGTCAGGCCAATTTGAAAAACAGAGGGTACAGTTGGCTGGGGTGAATTCAAAGCTTACTCAGGATCTGGCTACATATGAGTCCAAACTAAATGATCTAAATCATTTGTCTAGCCAGAATTGAACCATGCAGCCATCCCCATTTTGTATTCTTATATTGGATATAAAGAAATCAACCAGTGCAGAATTAGAGTTTGGCAAAGACAAAAATTTCCTGAAGCCACCAATGGTGGTAGCCATCCACCTCCCTTAGTACCATATTTGCATCTAATAATCTGTTTCCACAGTGTTCTATCATCTGCCCTAAACCTCCACCACCATTTCATTGATGATAGACCATAATTGCTCTAAACTTTGGAGAAATGTTGCTCCTCCAAAAGTGAAGTGTTTTTGTTAGGTGGCACTAAAAGAGAGAATTGCGTCAAGAGATATATTAGCTCAAAGGAGGATCCTTCCAATGGGGGCTGATTTGTGTTTTTTTTTTTTTTTTTTTTTTTTTTTTGGTGGATGCAAGGTTGAGATGGATTGCTACATTTTGCTACATTACCATTGATTGTGGCTGGTGTGGTCGGCCATTTTCAATTTGTGTGGTCTAGGTTGACACCGAAAAGTGAGCCAAATCATTTGCTAGCACACCACAAGGTGAGAAACCAACAAACCTCACATCAAACAACTAAATATACACACTAACAAACCTAAAAACCACAACAACATTGAATGTAATAGACTGACATCAAACAACTAAATCTACACATCATTTGCAAATGAGATCATTGTATCCAAATTGACCCCCGCATAAAAGCTTGAACAGTAGTAGCATCAAGCAGAACAATAGAAGAGAAGCATAAAAAACCTCAAGCAATCGTACGCACAATTCGTTTGAAGCAACTTGGCCATGAGTGCTGATCCCACAAGCATATCCAGATTCCAAACAGAAACAGTGATGGTGTCTTCAGAAAATCAGACAGCACCCCTTTCTCGTAAACACAATCTTACCTGGTTTAAATTTGAAATGAAGTCAATTATGGAATAGTACATCTCTTATGAGTTGCTTTTTACCTGAAAAGCAATCCTCGTTTTGACAAGTTGACATAACTCCTCCATATCAAAATGAGATCCATTAAACATACAGTCATTCCTTTGCTTCCATATGGACCAAAGTATTGTGAGTAGAATGGCTCTATAAATTTTCTTATCAAATTTCTTCCATCTATACCTTGCCCACCATTGTAGAACTCCCTCCACTGAGTTTGCCATTGCCCATTGAACTCCTCACCACTTTAACATTGCAGACCATAAACATCGTACAGGATTACAACTTAAGAATAAGTGATTCACATGTTCAGCCTAAGCACTACATAAGACACAAGTAGTATTAGCATTAATATTTAGAACCCAATTTTTTGAAGAAATACCTTAGTTTTTACTCTCCCTTTCCAAGCAAACCAGCTTAGAAATTGAACTTTTGGATGACTAATATTGTTCCAGAGCAGCATAGGAGGTAACATGATTGGGTGTTGAGAATATTCACACCATTTACAAATTGAGTCAAGACTGAATTCCCCTCAGGGTTCTACTCTCCATCTTAATTTATCTTCAACACCTTTTCTAAGATGTGTTGCATCATTCAAAATAGTAATAAGCCTTGTTAATTCCTATTCTTTTGGGTTCATAGTAAACTTCTCCTGAACCCTAGACCCCAGCCAGTTTAATCACCCCTTATGGCCATAATCATTGTAAGAGACTCCATTTTATCTTAAGACAACAAGAACAATCTAGGGAACACATCTGTAAGCCTTTGATTTCCAATCCAAATATCCAACCCAAAAGAGGCATCTCCTGTCATTTCCAGGTACTATTTATGTATTTGTCACAAAAAAATTATGAAGATTTGGGTTGATCTCAACAATTGGCACAACATCGAGCTAAATTCTTGAGAATTTAGACTTCCCACCCAAAAATCATAAAAGCTTTGATTAATCAAGTCCTTTGGTCCACTGAAACACAACCGTCATCATCGACTTAGACCACTATAATAGCATTGTTACCGCTACTAGTGTCATGTTATCTTTATGTCCAAATGATGATGTCACCTATGAATCAGTTTGACACATTTATGACTTTACCATGTACCACTATTAGCCTTGCCTATTATCCCGCAGACGGTCACTACCCTTTTACCGTCACTCCTTTTTAAAAATAATAAATTGTATTTTCATTCGTAGATATGTATTGTTTCTCATTGTACTCACCCTAATCACTACATTATTTCTCTTTTCTTACTTTGGTCCAATTGCTAACTTCTGAGGGAAACTTTGGAATTTTTAAAATTAACCTTCCTACCTTGATCACTTGGAGACCTTTGCTTTCCCACTTTAAAATAGATGGGTGACGTAGGACGAGTAGGGATTATTTTCCTACAAGTGGTGAGCCCGGTCTAAATATATTGGCAGCAACAACAAAAGACTTATAGGGCTGGATTTTGTGAGATTTTGTGGCTGCAAAAGTATTTAAAAAAATAGGAGTTTAAGGATTTGTAGAAAGGTAGGGTTTCGAGATGAAAACACAAGTGTTTAGGGACAGTTGGGTGGTTGTTCTAAGCACTGTGAACATTGACGTGAACAGTAACCTTGTTGGATAGAAGAAGAAGAAGAAGAGAGAAAGAAAGACAAGTGTTTCACCCTCATAAGGGATAAGCCAATCACACAAACACAATCTCAAATTTTCATAATATTAACTCTGCTATTGAATCATTAAGATTACACATGTATTTATAGGCTAAAGACTCTCCTAGTTCTATAAGGACTATTTCTCAAATTTAGAAACTAAAAATATTTAGCAACTACTAATATTCTAGACCAACTATGACTTCAAATTCTACTTCAATCATAATAGGAAACTTTAATGACTTCTAATTCTACTTCAATATCAAAATAGGAAACTTAGACTTTTGACCACTAAAATTATTTTAGACATAATAAAACTCATATTTAATAACCCATTTAATAACTTGACCCAAAATAAAACCCAGGGTGACTCCTACAACCCATGTCCAACAATTATTGAAATTACCATTATACCCATAATTATTAAAACCTTCTATAATGACTTGAAGACTCAAAATTATAATCCAAATCTTTAATTCTTGATGCCTTAAATGTGCTTCATGTGAAATTCCAGATTTGCTCTTTTTCTTCTTTCCATGATCTTCATCGATGGGTCATGGTAGGCAGCAAATGGAAATGTTCTATAATGGAGGGTTGCATGTTGAGGTGGTTTATAGCGGAGGATTTCATACAAATTTAGGTGAACTTGACCCATGGGGCATTTTCCATCACATAAGTGTAACATTTGTTACAATTTGGACCAAAGTGAAAAGAATCTAATCAGTGTGTTTGGTTTCAGTTTTTTAAAAATTAAGTTTTTGTTTTTTGTGTTTTTTTTTTATTTTTAGTGAATATTTTTTAAATTTTAAGCAAATTTTTTTTTAAATGCACCTTACTTAGATATATCTAAATAGTAAAATATTTGGGAAAAAATATTTTTAAAATTAATAAATACACAAAAATATGAAAAATGTACTGAATTTTCAATTTTTTTTGGTATTTAGTGTATTTTTTAAAGATTTTTTTTTATAAAAATGTTATACTTTTTAAGTGTATTTATGTTAGGTGTGTCTAAAAATTAAAAAAAAATGCTTAAAATATTAAAAAATGTCATTGAAAACATTAAAATACGAAAAATAAAAAAGTAAAATTTTTTGAAAACTGTTTTCCAAAAACTAGGACGAAACAAGCTGTAGTATCGAGAACAAAGTGAGAAAGTGTGAATGTGTAATTAAGCATTTTAAAAAATACAAATCATGCCCTAATTTGTGAAGAAATTATTTATGTAAGTAATATCATAATGAATTATAATTATTATTTGAAAATAGGCTAACATAATTTAATATAAAGATTTAATTATTTTATTACAGTTAAAAGAGGAAACATCATTTTCCTCATCAAACTATCACTCAAAAATTAATTTAACCTATGCTATTTTAATAATATTAATTTTTTCACTTAAATTATTTGATTTTGGATTCATTATTGGATCGATTTTTTTTTTTTTTTTTTTTTTCATGAATTTTTTTTTTTTTTTTTTTTGTGAATAAAATGCACAAAGTGCATGACAAAATAAAGGGTTTTGTATTCAAATGGGATCCATGATGGCCCCTAGAAGGCCCAAACAACATGGTCCAGTCTAGATTGTGGGTTGGAGGCAATTCATCTCCACTACAATAATCATATATTTTGTTTCCAAAAAAAAATAAATAATAATAATAATTAAAACTTCCTAAAAACTCAACCAATGCTTATTTGGGAACCCAAAAACTCCCAACGAAACAGAACCCTTGGAGTTTTGGAATAATAGCCTTGTCCCTTACGTATGTTGTCTCCCATTCTCTCTTTCTCAACCTCCTATTCTCTTATAGCCAACCACTTTTTTTGCTAGAAACCACATAATTGTTGCTACCACCACCATTACTAGCCAACACCTTCATGTTGTAGAGTGATTGTTGCAATTGTGTGAATTTATTTTAGTGCCCTGCTTTTAACTTGTTTTGGTATGTTCGGATTTTTATGTGTTCATTCAATTTTTCGGTTGTCCGTATATCCTAATATGTATATATGTGTTGTTCATGTGTTTAAAACCTAATATGATGTACTTAGTTGCTTTTGATGAGTTATATATGATGAAATACTCAATGTTTCCTAATATGATTGTTGCCAGTGCTTTGCTGTCAATTAAACACAAATAATAAAAAAAACACACATGCAAGAACTCTTCTATCAATTAAAATGAAACAAATAAACAAAAAAGCACACTAGCTAGTGCTCTGCTATCAATTCAAAGCAAATAAATTCAAAAACACACTTGCAAGTACCCTACTATAAATTAAAATATAAAAAAACACACCCGCCAGTGCTCTGCTTTCAATTATCAATTATTAAAAGAAAATGAACAAATAAGCACACCGGCCAGTACTCTGCTATCAATTCAAAAACACACCTGTAAGTACCCTACTATCAATTAAAATATAAAAAAGCACACCCGCTAGTGCTTTACTTTCAATTATCAATTGTTAAAAGAAAATATAAAAAGTACACCCGCTAGTGCTCTGCTTTCAATTATCAATTGTTAAAAGAAAATAAACAAATAAACACACCCGCCAATGCTCTGCGATAAATTATCAATTCATAAAAGAAAATAAACAAATAAGCACCCCCTCCAATACTTTGCTATCAATTGACTGCAAATAATAAAAAAACACACATGCAAGTACTCTACTATCAATTAAAATGAAACAAATTAACAAAAAAGCACACTCGCCAGTGCCCTACTATCAAATATTAATACAAAGAAAATACATAAATAAAGCACACTCGCAAGTCTCCTACTATCAATTAAAATAAACAAATAAATAAAAAGCACACTTGGCAATGCCTTGCTATTAATTAAAAGTAAATAAATTAAAAAGCACACTTGCTAATGCAACTGCTAAGAAGGGAGGGTGGGGGTATAGCTTCACATCTACGTTAAGATGTAGAAATTGAGGACCTGTGACAAACAACAATAAAACATCGAAACAGAGTTAGCAAAGAAGACAATACTTAAGGAGATTTATAATTATGGGGCGAAAAGAAAGAATCTAAATACGAAAAATATTATTTTGCACATTTTTTCACATTAACAAACTGCATAACCAATAACATAGATGAAACTATACTACCTTTGTTCAAAGTATCAATAACCATCACATAAACACTTAAACAAATGTACCAACACCAACTGATTGACCACTTAAAAGATAAAAAATAAAAGATTTACAAAAAAATAAAAAATAAAAAAAAAAATATTTGATTGGATGGACTATTGGATTATTTGACAAATCATAACTCGGTTAATTTCGTAGTAGTTTAGCTTTTAATTAGATGGACTACAGGATTATTTTTTTGATAACTTGGTATCTGGCCTATTCATCTATTTGACCATTGGATTTGGATTATTGTTATTGGGTTTTCTTATCTTCATAGAACCATTATGCTGTGTTTGGATCATGGATTTGAGTAGAGATTTGAAAGAAAAGAGAAACATGTAGGTGAAATGTGAATTAAATATGATTGCATTTCACACACTTATTCCCTTTCTCTTTCCAAATCCTTAGCTAAATTCATGATCCAAACATAACATTAAGGAAATATGATGTTTTCAGCATCATAAAAGCAAGGCACATTTCTTTCTTTTTTTCTCTCTTTCTTTCTTATTTTGTCTTATTTAATAGTACAAGTTGTAGTTTAGATTGTATAAGAATATCTGCAAAAAAGTTGTATTTTAATAGCTGTTTATGTGAAAATTTGTATTTCTTTCTTTGAAGTTTGTGCTAGTGTATTATTTTCCAAACAAATTTGAAATAAAATAAAATTGTGGGAGTGTGTTTTCCAAATTATTTGAGCCAACATCAGTTCATATATCATAGTCACATGAAGTTATACATCATATAGTTAATAACTATAAATGGCAGCAACTATGGCTTTGGTTATAATTCTTGCTCAACATAAATGATATGCATACAGAAAAGTGCCTACAATTTGAATGTATGACATAAATTTAACTTCATGCGATGTGGACCATACCCTATATCAATTTGATCCATCCATTTAAAATTGTAGACATTGTTCCGAGTATTTTGCCTAATTATGTAGAATTGTTGTTTACTTAAAAATCATACTCCCTCCGTCCCAAAATAATGGTCCCTTTTGGGGAATCCAACTTTTTTTGGTAGTACAATTATTGTACTTTTAAAAAGTTGGTTTTCCAAAATTACCCTTTGATAGTACACTTTTTTGAGAATATCAATGTCATAATTGTACTTTTTATATTATTTATGAATTTAAAAGAAGGGCAAAATGGCTCTGGACAAGATCAAGGAAGGTGATTTTGGATTTATTTTTAGATCGTTTTTTTTTTTTTTTTTTTTTTTGTGAATAAAATGCACAAAGTGCATGACAAAATAAAGGGTTTTGTATTCAAATGGGATCCATGATGGCCCCTAGAAGGCCCAAACAACATGGTCCAGTCTAGATTGTGGGTTGGAGGCAATTCATCTCCACTACAATAATCATATATTTTGTTTCCAAAAAAAAAAAATAATAATAATAATTAAAACTTCCTAAAAACTCAACCAATGCTTATTTGGGAACCCAAAAACTCCCAACCAAACAGAACCCTTGGAGTTTTGGAATAACAGCCTTGTCCCTAACATTAAGGAAATATGATGTTTTCAGCATCATAAAAGCAAGGCACATTTCTTTCTTTTTTTCTCTCTTTCTTTCTTATTTTTGTCTTATTTAATAGTACAAGTTGTAGTTTAGATTGTATAAGCATATCTGCGAAAAAGTTGTATTTTAATAGCTGTTTATGTGAAAATTTGTATTTCTTTCTTTGAAGTTTGTGCTAGTGTATTATTTTCCAAACAAATTTGAAATAAAATAAAATTGTGGGAGTGTATTTTCCAAATTATTTGAGCCAACATCAGTTCATATATCATAGTCACATGAAGTTATACATCATACAGTCAATAACTATAAATGGCAGCAACTATGGCTTTGGTTATAATTCTTGCTCAACATAAATGATATGCATACAGAAAAGTGCCTACAATTTGAATGTATGACATAAATTTAACTTCATGCGATGTGGACCATACCCTATATCAATTCGATCCACCCATTTAAAATTGTAGACATTGTTCCGAGTATTTTTCCTAATTATGTAGAATTGTTGTTTACTTAAAAATCATAACTTAGTTTAATTCCTAGTACTTTTCTCTGTCAAAGAGGAAGATGAGTTGCTTTTAACTAGGTCAACTATTTGATTCTTGTTATTGGGTTTTCTGATCTTGATAAAGCCTTTTTGAAAATCTGATGTTTTCATTTGAGCATCATAAAAATCATACTCCAATAAAATTCCAGAATTTTATTATCAAGATCATTGATGATGACAATAATGACAGCTAATAAAATTATTAAATTCTAATATTTTGCAAAATAGGTTCTGAAACAAATCCTAGTCAAGGATCCAATAGCTTGTAAGGAAAACTAATTTTCCAGGTAAAACATTTAAGTTGCCTTCTTATGCATCAGTTATTAAAAAGCATATGCTATACAAAACATCATTACTTTAAATTCTAGTATCAAAAGATTATTGCAAAAAATATAATTTCAAAAATGTAGGAAGCCCTCAATAAAAGTAGTGTATACAAAGAATTGGAACACTTTGGCAAATGAAGAATGGACAAGATTTATCCTAGACATGACTTCAAGTAGCCGATCAAAATAAAGTGCGTGGTAGATAGGTAGGTAAATATATCACTAAGGGGAATATTTAGACTTAGTGTAGTTCCAGAATTTGACAATTATTTTTTCTAGAAATTTAAATTAATTAAATGCCAATTTAATTATATCCAAAAACTCTCAATACTTTCTTAAAGAATCATCAAGCATTTCAACTACATGTTGATCTTTCCACGTTCTCTCACATCAAGTACGCTCTACGCATCAAGGCTCACAATGATACAACTTCAAGCTCTTATTTTAGAGATTATTTTGAAGTTTTGGTTGAGATCAAGCTATTCAAGCCCTCAATAAATTCTCTTTTCCCTCAAGCTTCTCAGTTTGAACACTTGAAGAAATCCATCAATTGGTTCGATTTTTTTTTTTGTTGTTATTTGTTCAATTTTGTTTTCTCCAATAATGTGATTTGGCGTGTATCACTGTTTTATAAATCCTTTATCTCTTACTCTTACTCTTCCTCTTGGACAACATAAAACCATTGGATTTTTTAATATTATACATTGGTTATGCCGGGCATCTACTGCTATAATAAAGAATGATTTTTTCTCGGCCCCCCTAAACTTATACAAAAAATCATTGGGTTCCCCTTTCCTTATGTATTACATTGAGTTGAATGTTAATAAGAGCCTACTCAATCTGATGGAATTCCATAGATAATGCACCAACAACATCCAATCATGAGAAACATTGTATATCAATCAATAAAAATCCTCAAATGTAGAGGTAAAATATGCAACTATTAATCTAGAAGGGGAATATTACATTCAACCATAACCCAAAAGCACCATTACCAGAAGTATAACATAAGAAGAAACGAAGAATTAGAAACATAAACAAATTTCAACAAATAAATAATTGCAGTCTCGTATTAGTTACATGAGTTCAGGCCTGTCCCTGGCCATAGGCCCACAAGGCCATGGCTTAGGGCCCCTCAAAATAGGCCCAAAATAGGGGCCCCCTTCTATTATAAGTTAGTATAATATATTAGATATATTTTAAGTCCAAATTTTTTTTTAAAAAGGCCCAAACTAACTTAATTTTTTTGACCCATTAAAAGGCCAACAGTTAAGGCCCAGCCCAACAGTTTGAAATGCCCCTTTTTTTCTAATTCCTAACCCTATCTTCTCTTAATCGAACCTTCCCTACATTTGTTTGATAGCACACACTAGCAGCCCAAGCCAACAAAGCAAAGCAACGAAGCAGCAGTATACGGACGAAGTAGTAGCAAGCACAGATAATTTTTTTTTATTTTTTTTTTCTATTCAATTAATTAAATATTTATCTTGTCTTTTGGACAATTAATTGCTATTATAATATTGGTATTTACATTATCAAGAAGAATTTATTTGAGTTTAATAATTCACATCACATAATTTAAAATGTAAGAAAAGCGAGGATCAAGCGATACTTATTAGTTGTTATAATATAATGCTAAGTATTTTTTGTGATTTTAATACAAATCTTTCGTCCTTTACCTTGATTTTTTTATCATGCAATAAAAAAAATGTGAAGGGCCCAAAAATTTAGTAGTTGATTATCGGCTTTGGGCCCCGAAAATCTTGGGATCGGGCCTGCATGAGTACAAAATTCAATTACCCATACATCAGGTTTCACATACTCGAGCAAAATTTCAAGATATATCTATATATATGGAGTCAAAACAACTACCAAATCAAACAAACATGAAAAACAAAAGCTATTCATATCATATTTTCCTAAATTTAGAATCCAACCACTCTAAGTGAGTTCACAAACGTGAAAGGGGTCGTTTTGAAGAATGAGAAACAAGGATCGATAAAGGAAATTTGGGTTAACAAAAGGGGATTTCGAAGAACGGAATCAAAACAACTACCAAAGCAAACAAACATAAAAACACCTAAACTTATTCAAATCATATTTTCCTAATTTTATAAACCAACCCACTGAGTTCACAAAGGTGAAAGGGGCAATTTCAAAGAAGGGGATTGTGGTCTAGGGTTTCATAGAATGGAGATGGAGAAAGGGAGAGAAAAAAGTTACAGAGAGAGAGAGAGAGAGAGCGAGAGAGAGAGAGAGACATACCTTGAGGCGAAGCCGAGGGAACGTTATGTTCGTGGGCTAGTCTTCGAGGGCGAAGAAGAGCTTCGAAGTCGTGTCTGAAGAAAGCGGGGTCGTTTTGAAGAATGAGAAACAAGAATCGATAAAGGAAATTGCGGTTAACAAAAGGGGATTTCGAAGAAGGGAGTCAAAACAACTACCAAAGCAAACAAACATAAAAAAACCTAAGCCTATTCAAAACATATTTTCCTAATTTTATAAACCAACCCACTGAGTTCACAAAGGTGAAAGGGGCAATTTCAAAGAAGGGGATTGCGGTCTAGGGTTTCATAGAATGGAGACGGAGAAAGGGAGAGAAAAAAGTTACAGAGAGAGAGAGAGAGCGAGCGAGAGAGAGAGACATACCTTGAGGCGAAGCCGAGGGAAGGTCGTGTTAGTGTCTGAAAGACAAAAGGCTTTTGAGAAAACAACGTGAAGAGCTTAGTTGGAAACAGAACAATCGGTAATGAAATTTGTAAAAACCGTAACCGGTTAAAGAGGAACTCAAAGATTTCTAATCAAATTATTTAATATCGTAACCGGTTGAAGAGGTACTCAAAGATTTCTAATCAAATTATTTAATGGTTGATATTAATGTAACCGGTTGAAGAGGTACTCAAAGATTTCTAATCAAATTATTTAATGGTTGATATTAATTTGTAAATATCTAATGATTTAAAATAAATGTGTACATAATATGCACATCTTATTGAAGTGCACATCTTAACAGTTCCCTAACATATGTTATATTAATTGGTATATCAATTAATGTGTGTAACACCACTACAAAGACATTCATAGAATCATGCATATGGTAAAGGTAATGTCTCTTTCTATGATGACCGGTTTCATCCTAGCGTTACTTCACTTTTGTGTCAATCAGGTTTGTGATGTCCGGAAGCCTTACTCAAATAATTCCACGTTCTTGTTCATTCGGTGTTGATTCTTCACTGGTTCCGGAGGGTGCTAGGTTGAGCCTGAAGTGTTTAATATAGAGCTGAGAGTTTTCTGGGCAGTTGGGCCAGGGCCGCACGTGCGGGGGATGAGGCCACACGTTCGGGGTAGGGTGAGTTGTGGAGGGTTGCACACTGCCAAAAGACAGGTGCGGAATGAGGTGCGGTAAGGGAAGGCCGCATGTGCGGGGTTGAGGGCCGCACGTGTGGGGCACGTGCCCCACATACGGGACGCTGGCAGATCCGAAAACTCTATTTTTATTTCTCTTTTTGGCCGAAATTGTATCATTTTTTAACCTTTCTCTCTCACTCTAAAAGTCATTTTTGCTCATCTCTAGAAACTTCCTACAAACCTCCAAAACCATTGATTTCTTGCAATTTTTTGGGTTTAAATCCAAATTCTCTTTCAAGTCTTGAAGATCAAAGCTAGGGCTACATTATAGACGGTGGAGATTGAGTTTGGAGCATCTTGAATTTCTAGGGCTTCTTCAATTTTCTTCATCAAAACTTTGAGGTAGGGACATTCTTGAGTTAAATATACATGTTTTGCAAGATTAAATGTTAATTTTATGTTTCTCTTGAATTTATTTTGAGAGTTGGGTTGTGGCTCAAGAGTGTAGAGATTTTTTTCAAAAGAGGGTTTAAACTTTCAAGTGTTTCTAAGTCAATCCTTGAGGGTTTCATCTTACTAATTTAAGAAAGATGTTTTGGATAGGGTTTCACCAAGAAATGGGGAAATGCTTTATTTTTGTTATAGAACCCTAGAAATTTGGGGATTTGGGGGTATATGAGTAAAACCTATGGATTTTCTTTCTTCTTGTGTTCAATGAGGAAGGAATATAGATTTATTCACATGCTTTGTTAAATTGCAATCTTCTTGATATATAAGCAAGTGAGACATAATTTTAACGTTATCATTAAATACATGAATATGTATAGTTGAGAAGTGGCAAATTGGTGGGTACCATGGATTGTGGAAATTGTGAATTTTTGGAGATTAATGTTTGAAAACATTACCTGTAATCTTGTAGATACTGACTTGTTAAGAATTGTACATGATGAGAAATTGTTGTTGTGTGCTGATGGCATATGGTTATTTTGCGAAATAACATTGAAAAGAGGAAATGTGAAATGTTATTGTTTTGACATTGTTGTCAAGATACTTAAAAATGAAGAAATGCTATGAGGCATGGAAGAATATTGTATTGCATTCGTATGAAATTACTTATTGTGCATTGTAAATTTGGATTGGAAACATTTACTTCAAGAAAAGATTTCTTTGTAATAAGAATTATGGAAATGTGTTATGGGGTAAATACGTTGGTAAGTCCGGATAGAGGGTGTAGATGAGATTGATAAGTTGGCCTGAGTGTCCGGGGTGAAAGACCGAAAACACGCGCGAAGGAGGTACCACTTCCCTTCTGGTTAGTAACCAGTAAAGTGGGGTAATGGTAGTGTTTGTTGAGCCTACCTGCAGACACCAACTTAGGGATTACCTGAGTTGTATTTACCGCCCTTATTGATTAAAATTGGAAGATTTGAAATTGTGAAGATTATAAACTTTTGTTCAAAAAATGGTGATCTTAAGAAGAGCATAAAAATGAAATTTCTTTAAAATGGCATGGCATGGCATGGCATTGGCATTGCATTTTTTTATTGAGAGTTTGCATAACTGTATATACTTTGTAAGAATTCTCTACTAGGCTTTATGCCCACCTCTATGGGACTTTGGTGCAGGTAAAGATGTAGTGATCCCGCCGAGTTGAGGGCGTGGATTTATTTTGTGAAGAGTAGACTGCTCTCTTATTTTTGTTGTAAATTTTTTTGTAAGCCAAGGGCTAAACGTGTATGGGTTCGAGAGACCATTTTGTGTAACCGGGCTATTGCTTGGGAAGATGTAAGCCCTTAAGGGCATTTTAATTGTTAGAGACTAGATGCTTCACATGCTATAGATTCAGGTGTTTTCTTATCATTGAATGTATATTTGCATGTAAAACTTTTGTACAAGCATGATTTATTAAACATGTAAAGACAGATCAATCTTTGTCATCATTTAGTAAATATTAGTTGATGTGGTTAGTTTATGTTGAATTATTTTCGGGGCGTGACACTTTCTCAAAATTTTCTATGAATTAATTTGTATGCTTTGGGGAGACCTTGACCTTGAATTATAATTAGATGCATAATTTTAAAGACCAAAAAAAAAAAGAGAAAAGTGTTTGTAGAATTAGGTACACAGTTTTGGTGATTAAAGATTGAAATCTGAGATGAGGAAATAATAAGAAGAGCACAATTAAGACAATATCCAAAGAGAATTTCTTTTAAATATTTATGTTGTGTTTGGTTGGAAAATTTGAGAAGAAATTTAAAAAATGAAGGGGAAAAAATAGGTGAAATATGGATAAAATAAATCTACATTTCACTTAATTTCACGTACTTTTTTTTTTTTTTTTTCAAATTCCTTTCCAAATTCCTCAAGCAAACACAGTATAAAAGACAAAGATGAAATGGAATTAAAGCACATTCACATGTTTTGCTAGCAGCCCATAGGCACAGCCAAATCTAACAACAAAATTCCAGAGAGAGAAGATGTAATGGAAGATCTGAGCTACTAGTGGAACAAGCTTTCCCACCTCTCTCTCTTTTTTTTTTTTTTTTTTTAAATGCCTTTTTCTTTGATGCTTGGAAAACCCTTTCGTAAAGCTTCTGGAAGATATTTTTTTTCTTCTTTGTTGTATTCTCTTCTCTGCACCTGAATCGTAAGAGGGGTTTAGATAGGAGTGCTTGGGTATACTTCCTAAATTACTTGAAGGCTCTAAGGTTGCCACTGCTACGTCTACAACTAGGGCTATCTCTGTGTCTCATTCTTCACTATCAATTCGAGCTCATAATTACTCTTTTGCCAGAGGTCGAGGAAAGAGGGGAGTAGGTAAAGTAAAGGAAAGAAAGGGGTACATGGTGAATTATTTGAAGTCAATGTAGTCACAGAAGAGTCTTCTCTACCATCCTAGTTGACGGCTCATTCTTCTACTGAGGTTGATGAGTGTTGTACACAGGTTCCTAGTACATATCCTCTTGCTAGTGCTGGTGATATGGGTGATTGGGCTTTAGTGGCTGGCCCTCAACAGCCCTAATCATCATGTTGATATTGAGCTCGATGGTGGATGGATGATTTTCAGCCCATCGTCCCAAAGTTGTCTTTTTAATGGAAACTAAGAATAAGTCAGTGACACTTAAGAGGATTTAGAGACGCCTCCACTTTACAAATAAATATTATGTCGAACCGGAAGGTCTTTCGGAGGGGTTAGCTCTATGGTGGATGGATGATTTTTAGTTGGATGTTAGGCACAAATCACAGAACATGATTAGAGCAATTATTTCTATTTCAAGTATTTCATCTACCTGGGCTATTTCCTTTGTGTATGCTCCTCCACAAAGGTCACTTCATAGAAATTTGTGGGTTCAGTTTAAACAGATGGCTCTCTCTAATAGTTATCTGTGGGTGTGCATTGGTGACTTTAATGAGATTGGTCTGATTGGAGAGAAAGAAGGGGGAGCAGAATGTCGAATGAACCAACTTCAATTTTTCCTAGAACTTTTATTTGACTGTGCCCTTTTACTCGATCGAATAATCAGAAAGGGGTTGATAATGTAAGAGAAAGATTAGATAGGGCTATTGCGAATGTAGAATGGATAACTCTTTTGCTATGCGCCCAAGTATTTCATGAGCTTCAAATGGGTTCAGATCACTGTCCTGTAGTGCTAAATTGTTGTGTTGCTTAAAAAGGTACCCAGGAATTTCAAGTTTGAGACAATGTGGTTCACTCGCCCCTTATGTGAAGAGGTGATTCGTACCAAGTGGGTTGAACCTCAAATGGGGTCCCTTATGTACCAAATGCCCCAGAAGCTTAAACTGTGCAAGTCAAGTCTTAAAGCCTGGAGTAAAGAACACTTCGGCAATAATCAAATCCAAATTTCTCGCTTTAAGTTGAAATTGGCAACTCTTCAAGCACAACCATTTTCGGATGACAATTTGGGGAATCAGTTGCATGTAAAAGCTGATCTTTGAACTAATTCTTGTGAGGGAGGAAATGTTCTATCACCAAAGATCTCGTATGCGATGGCTTAATTTTAGGGATAAGAACACTAGCTTCTTTCATGCATCTATGATTCAGTGAAGGCAGAGGAATCAAATTCTTCAACTTCAAATAGAGGATAGGACTTGGCTTACTATGGACAATGAGATTAATCATTACATGCACGGATTTTTCACCAATCTATTCACTAGTGTTGGCTAGAGAGATTTTGGAGAGGCCTTATCGATGGTTGAGCCGTTAATTTTAGATGAAATGAATTGCCAATTGACCGCCCCAGTTTGTGATGAAGAAATTAAGGGGCCTGTTTTTCAGCTAGAAGCCTTCAAATCGCCTGGGCTGGATGGTTTTCCAGGTTTTTTCTATCAGACCTATTGCGAAGCGGTGAGAGATCAAGTGTGCAAAGCAATGAAAAGCATCTTTTTGGGAGATCATTTGCTCAAAGAACTAAATCAGACCAATTTAGTCCTACATCCTAAAGTTGCAAACCCGATAAAGTTGTTTTAGTTCCGTCCTATTAGTCTTTGTAACTTTAACTTGAAGATCATTACAAAAATCCCGGCCAATAGACTGAAAAAAACTCTGAAGGGTCTTATCTCTCCAAATCAATCTGCTTTTGTTCCTGGGTGCTTGATTTTGTAGTCCATGAGGCTTTCCATTTTTTGAAGCTAAAGAAGAAAGGGTCATTTGGGCACATGGCCATTAAATTTAATTTCAACAAAGCCTAAGACCATGTTGAATGGGATTTCCTATCAGCACTTTTGTGGAAGATGGGTTTTCATACTGTTTGGATCTGATAGGTTATGGAATGCATGACTACTGTCACTTTCTCGATTTTTGCAAATGGAGAAAAGATGGCATCTGTAGTTCTGACTTGTGGGCTACGTCAAGGTTACCCATTATCCCCGTACCTATTTATTTTGGTTGCAGATGTGCTCTCTCAACTTTTAAATCGGAGTCTTCGCAATAACTTGTTTTCAGGTTTGAAAATAGCTAGGCAATGCCCTACCTTGCCTCATCTTCTTTTTGCGGATGACGTGCTCCTTTTTCTAAAAGCTGATGTGGATGAATGCAGACATGTGCTAGTTATTGTAAAGATCTATTGTGAAGCCTCTGGTCAGTTGGTAAATTTTGAGAAATCCAGTGTCTAATTTTCAGCTAACACTCCTTCCATTGTTAGCTCCTCTATTAGTGCTGCGGCCGGCCTCAGTGTGTCTTATCCCAATTCGAAGTACTTTGGTTTACCATCTTTTTGGGGAAGATCAAAAGCTGAAGCCTATGAGTTTATTATTGGGCGGATCCTCTCCAAATTGCAAGGATGGAAACAGAATTTGCTGTCACAAGTTGGGAAGGAGATCTTGATTATGGCAGTGGTTCAGGCCATCCCATCTTATGCAATGGCATGCTTTGCTTTTCCTAAAAAATTCAGTGCTAAGCTAAATTCCTACATTGGAATTTTTTGGTGGAGGGGTGATCCAGTGGGGAAGGGGATTAATTGGTTAAATTGGGGTCATATGACTTTGTTGAAACATCGAGGAGGTATGGGTTTTAGAGACTTTAATTCTTTCAATCTGGCACTTTTAGCTCGTCAAGAATGGCGATTATTGAAGTATCCAAATTCCTTTTGTGCTCGCCTGTTGAAAGTAATTTATTTCCTCAACACTTCTTTCATGCAAGCTGCCAAAGGGAGGAGAGGCTCTTGGGCTTGGGCCAGCATTATTCAAGGCCATCAATTGCTTCAAGAAGGTGTTCGTTGACGAGCAGATGATGGGGCTGCAACTAATTTCTGGGATGATAAGTGGATTCCATCCATTCTTGGGTTCAAAGTACACTCACCGGTACCTGCGGGGTCTGGGATTCAACATGTATAGGATGTTATTGATGCCCAATCGAGGAGCTGGAGGATTGAGTCTTTGGAAAATCTGGTGTCTGAAGTCAAAGTTAATGCTATTAGATTAATCCCAATAGCTATGGAGAACACAGCTGACTCCCTTGTTTGGCACTTTAAGTCCAAAGGAGATTATTCGGCGAGATCGGGATATTCTACTACTTTGACCAAGGTGAGCAAGTGTCATTCCTTCAATCTTTTTACCTCTTTTCAGCCTCCTAAAAAAATTTTAAAGTTGCTGTGGGCTTTAAAGGTTTCTCCCAAAATCATTTTTTTTTTATTTTTTATTTTTATAATTTTTATGGCGGGTATGTAACAATGGGCTCACTACAAAAGTTAATCTGTATAGGAGGCGATGTGCTGCTTCGAATCTTTGCCCGGTCTGTCAAGAGTTTCCTAAAACTATTGAACATCTTCTTTGTGGGTGTGAATGGGTTCGTGCAGTTTGGTTTGGATGTGATCTTAAGTTCCCAGTTGTTAGAGGACCTAGTCGCTCGGTTTTACATTGGTCTTGTGACCTATTAGAGCAATTTCAATTACTTAAAGAGTTGGAAAATCTTATTAGCTTTGTTGTGTGGATTGGGTGGTTTATATGGAAAGACCGAAACAACTTATAGTGTGTACTGAGAGCATTGATGGTGTGTAAATAGAATCACTCAAAAATTAAATAGATAATTTTTTTTTCAACAGATAGTCAAAAAAACTAAATAGATAAAAAAAAGAATTCAATAGATAGATTAATGATTAAAATTGAAAAGAAAATATCTTCCAAAATAATAAAATGTACTTCTCACCATAATATTTCACAAAGAATGTACTTCTTACCATAATATTTCACAAAGAATGTACTTCTCACCAAAGAAAAATACTCATGGGATCCAATGTTTTACACCTTCTTCAACATAGACTTTTCACCAAAATGATTAATTCCACAAAGACCTACTCAATTATTAACAAATATTTGTTTCATTTCTTAATCTATGAACATATATATATTGACCTTTTAACTATGAAAATTGTATCATTAACCATTTTGAAGTGATCTGGAAGGGGTGAATGTAATACATTTTTATAGTTAAGGGACTCAAAATGCACGGGCTCATAGATTAAGGTATCAAAGTGATATTTGCTATTAGTGTAGGGGGTCTTGGTGTAATTAACTCAAAACAAAATGTATGGATTATATTTATTTAAGATATGACCCACATAACACTAAATTAATTGAACCAAGGGATTCTAGCCTGTATAGCTAACCGTTTGGCCACCAAGTCTCTCTTAAAGGGAGTCTTACATTCCACTCTTAAGAATGGAATGAGAGACAAAACTTTAGTGGTTGCAAGAAGCGGGTATAAGTTAAACTCCCCTAATTTGCTAATCCAACAACTAATTATTAAATTTCATTAATAAAAAAAAAATGAGGAATTTCAGTAGCTATGGGAGCTTAGAAGTGTTTTGGCTCAAAAACTCAATTTTTCTCTCTTTTTTCACCATTTTTCTCACCCTTTTCTCTTCAATTTCGTGGTCCTCCCTCTTTCTTACAATATGATCATTCTATATAGGCAATGAGGGAGTGTAAAAGGTCAAAAAGAAGGTGGGAGACAAGAATGTGATAGGAGGGCAAATTTTTAAGGTGGTTGCATGGGATACTCCTTTATGGATGCCAACAAAACCTCTTTTTGACAATGTGGGATGATTAGGTATAATGGAGGATGAGTAGAGATAATGAAGGATGAGTGGGTGCACTTGAATGGATTAGAAAATAGGTAAATGGGGTGTCTCAACCGAACCAAAACCAAGAAAAATGGAGCTGCTGCTATTTTGGGCCGAGTCAACAAAATCTGCTACTAAGCCCAACTTCAAATGGGCATATCTCCCTTATATGGACTTGGTTTAGGGCGATTCTTGGGTCTAAATTGAAGCCCCATAAGTCTACTTTCCAACGGAGGTGGTCTTACATCTAAATTTTAAGTGTACAAAGAGATATGCCTAATTTAGTGAAGGATGTTCATTTCTCTCGAGCCAGCTCAACAAAATCTGCTCTCAAGCCCAACTTCAAATGGGCATATCTCCCTTATCTGGACTTGGTTTTAGGTGATTCTTGGGTCTAAATTGAAGTCCCAGAAGTCTACTTTCCAATGGTGGTAGCGTCACATATAAATGTCAAGTGTACAAAGAGATATGCCTAATTTAGTAAAGGCTGTTCATTTCCTTCTTAACAATTTGATGCTCATCATTTCCTTAAACCAATTTTCTTCCAGCCCCTCTTGTTTCCTTCAAATCCAAACCTATCCAAACCTATAAAGAAGATGTTTTTTTTTTTTGTTTTTAAAAAAAATATTGTTTTCAAAGGGTTCACCTCCCTTCCATTTATTTCCATTTTGTCCTTACTCGATTTACTGAAAAGTGTAATATTTTAATTAAAATAGGAGCCTCGGAACATCGTAGAAATATTTGGAAAAATATTTTGAAAAGAGGGTTTTAAGGTCTAAAATAGTTTGGCCAAAAATGTGTGAAGGTAGGGATTAAAACTCAAATTCCATTTTTCTTGTTGAGGACTGCTATCGATGTAATAACCCCGATCCGTAATTAGCTACTAATCAATAATTAAGGATACTAACTAAGCGAGAATAGATTATGAGTTTGTTATGTAATTCTTCATGATTTGGCTTTCTATCTGTTATTCATAGAATTATCTGTTATGGTTTCTACTTAGAATCTGAAGTTTTTAGCCTAAATACTTTTAGAAACCGAACTCGAACTTGAGTTCATGGATTGACTGATTGGATTACTTGGAACTAATTTTGATTAATTGAATTGTGGGCTAACCTTGACTGATTAAGGTTACTTGTGTCTAACTACGATGATGTATGATTTATCCTTAATCTACTCCTATTCGTGATCCTAGATGTGATTAAGTGGTTAGTGTGTGGAGGCATTTTGTGAAGCGAAGTGTAGAGGATTGAAACCCTTAAGTGAGTGTGTACAGAGGATCTGTGTGGGGGTATTGAGAAGTTTGAGTCGGGCATTTGGTGATATTGAATGTAGGGAATTGCAACTCTTGAGGATGTGTTGGGTTGATGCATGTGTATGCACGTGTAGTGTATTCAAAGTGTGAGAGTGTGTGTTGTGGTTTTTAGCTAAGAGTGAGAGTGTTTGTAGCATTCTTTTCTGCATTTCCTTATTGAGAGAATTCAGCTAGAGAGAGAGAGGATTTGGCTTTAGAGTGAGAAAGTTCAAAAGTTTGAAGATTAGAAGAGAAATATGAAGATTCACCTCTCATGTTTTGGGAACAAGCTCTAGGTAAGGATTCTATGTTTGAATTTTGTAGCTAATCCTCCATGCATCACGATTTCCTAAGTCTTGAGCTACATCCTTGAGAGTGCATGAAAATGGGTCTTTGAGCACATAAATAGCTTTCATGAGTATCCATGGTAGAATCATCTTTGATTTGATCATTTTGGGTTTGAGTCTTAAAAGTCCTTGCATGTATGTGAACTTTAATCATGCCCATGGTTTCAGAATTCATAGGGTTGTTGGTCACCATTTGCATGTTTTGAAGAAAGCAAAAAAATGATTTGAAAATCTTTCATGCATGAGCTTGTGAGTTCAAATTTGCTAAATCCATGCGTTTTGAGCTAAACATTGAAAATGATCATGTATTTGTGTTTTAGGAAGCTTTCCAAGTGTTTGAACAAGCCACGTACGAATTTGCCATTGAAATAGCATTTTGAAGCTCAAACTCTGTTTTTGGAAAAACCCAGGATTTTACAGTCCGCTCGAGCGAGGAAACCTGCGCTCGAGCGAAGAATGCGAGCTCTCAGTATTTTTTTTTCAGACATGAGCTCTCCGCTCGAGAGACCACTTTGACGCTCGAGCGAACCCTTTGCATGTTGTTGATCCACTCGAGCGTGGGAGTTGCAGCTCGAGCGTGGATTGTGACCAACCAGTTCTTTTTCCCAAGTTTATCGGTGTAGACACCCCATTTTTGACCGACCTTAAGACTTAGACGTCACTAGTTGAGCGCTTAGTGATATTGCATAATGTGCTCGTTCAGAAGTTTCAGAGTCGCGGCCATGAGCCCTACCTTCGGATTTTCGAACCCTCTTTTGTGCCTTACCTCGGTTTGCGAACCAGGCTCGGTTTTCTCTGTTTCTTTTCCTGAGGGGAGGGAGAGGTCCCGTAGACCGTCTCTCAGTAGCCGTGGGCTACATTCTGTGGCTATAGGCCATTTTGCCTATTTCGGAGCCCGGTTTCCGATTTTTCGGGACCGTTGGCCGTGTGCCTTGGTTCGGGACCGCCTAACCATCTCCGTTTGCTCTGATTTTTGGCATACTTCTTATTTTCTCCCTTTTGAGGGACACTGAGGTCCGAGAAACCCACTTCGTGGCCGAACGCCACTTTCGGTGCTTAACGGCTCATTTTCGGGATCCCGAACTGCGTGTTTCGGTCCCCGAGCATTCGTTTTGCATCGGTTCTTGTTCATTTTTGGCAGGTACCTCTGTTTCATCACCGGGAAGGTCACTGAAGGGTGGGAGGCCAGTAATTTTTGTAGCAACCAATTATATATCCTCCGGCGCCCTCCGACGCCCGTTTTTCTCACTTCCGGGCTAATGTTGAACACCTTGGGGCCACTTTCTTGAACTTTCAACCACATATTTGTGATGTACACACTTGGGAGGATCCTAAAAGTTGGTGGCCGGCCAGTAATTCCACCTGACCCTTTTGAACCCCTCCTTCTGAGCTAATGTTGAACAACCTGGGCCCTTTTTCTTGAATTTTGAACCATAGGGTTGTGTTGTACACACATGGGAGGACCCTAAAAAGTGGTGGCCGGCCACTATTTCAACTTGACCCTTTTGACCCCTAGCCGGCCGGCTAGGGGAGGTGGCCGGCTGGCCACCTGGAGCTCCAAAAAGGGGCCAGCCATGTTCCTTGCAACATCCACTTTACAGCTGTATAGCTTTATCCCCCAGAAAATATCTCAATCCGGGGGATATTTTGTGGGGGAAAGCTTGTCTCCTTTTCCCCCACCTTTACTCCCTCTTTTTGGTTCCATATAACCAGCCTCCAACACTTGAAGAAGGGGATAGAAAAATTGTCTCTAGGCCTTGCATCCAAAGCTCCCTCTATCTCTCTCATTTTCTCAAAAACATCCAAGTTCTACACCTCATTTCTTCATCACTACCAAGCACCACCACCACCACTCCATTTCCAGTAGAAAAGAGGGCTTCTCAAAGGCTAAAGGTGCTGCAACTTGGTCCAAGAAGCAACCAAAGATTGGTCTACAAGGGTGAGTTGCTATTTCACCCTTTTTGAGCCTATTTTTGCAACATTTCTTAACCATATATGCTTATTGTTTTGAGCTCCGGCCTTAAATGAAAGTGGCCTTCTTTTGAGCTCTTTTTCACTTTTTCTTAAGGGCTCAACACTGTTTGAGCCCCCCATGTTGCACTTGCTTCAATATCCTTCTTAAATACCGTTTTCTTGCATGATATTTTTAGCTTGTGTGTGATCTGTTTTGGAGCATGACATAAACTGTAAGTAGGCTTATTTTGAGCCCCTCTTCAACATTGAAGAAGGGCTCAACACTGTTTGGGACCTCCATGTTATACTTGCCTTTATATTCTCTTTTGGGTCCCATTTTTGCATGTCTTGGAAGGGTATCATGCTTCGGTTTTTGGCCTTTTTACAGTACTATAAATAGTCTTATTTTGGCCCATTCTTCATGTTTCATCAAGGGCCTTTCATGATTTGAGGTATATTTTATACACTTCATGTTATATCTCTCTTTTGGTCCCCATTTTTGCATGCTTTGGCAGCCTATCATGCTTCTGTTTTTGGTCTTTTTACAGGACTAGAAATGGTCTTATTTTGACCTTCTTAACATGTTTTATTAAGGGTCTTTGGCCGTTTGGTGAATTATTTGCATACCTCATGTTATAGCCACTTTTGAGCCTCATTTTGCATTGCATTTCTCGCATGTTTGTATACTGTTTTTGGGTTTTTACAGTTCTGTAAATATGCTTATTTTTGGTCCCTCTTCAATGTTGTAGAAGGAAATTTTTCAGTTTGGGCTTTGCATATACCACTTGCCTCTTTGGCCACCTTTTGGCTCATTTTCTTGCATAAGAGCTTAGCCATGTCCATGTTTGTTTTTGAGGTTTTTACAGTTCTATAAATATGTTTATTTTTGGTCCCTCTTCAATGTTGTAGAAGGGAATTTTTCAGTTTGGGTTTTACATATACCACTTGCTTCATAACCTCATGATTAGGGCCATTTTTGCATGCCATTGTTGCCCTATTTATGTTTGCTGTTTGGCCATGATTTGTACTAGAAAAATGCTAATTTTGGGACTGCCTTGCTTCTGTCTTTTCATTGCATATCCATATTGTGCATGTTTGGTATAGCTATAGGCCATTTCGGGTCCCAAAATCCATGTTTCGGGACTATTCCTTGCATCGGGTGTGTTTTCGCCTCATTTCGGGGCTGTTTTCCCCCACTTTTCAGTGCTGAAATCCCATTAGCATGTTTGCATATCATTTCCCATGCTATTGCATTGCGTATACCACTGCCTCGGTTTGCGTGCCCGTGTGCACGCATTTCGAGGCACTTCATTTTCATTCATCGGCCTCTTATGTGAGTGCGGCTGAGGCTCTCTCATGTTAGTATAAGTCCATGTTGCATTCTATATGCCATTCCATGTCATTTACATTACGTATGTCATCGTCTCGATTTGCGTGCCCGTGTGCACGCATTTCGAGGCACTTCATTTTCATTATAGGTTGTTTGAAACCGCTGTGTGCGTAGTGAAACCCTAGCTCCTGCTCTTTCATGTTAGTGTAAGTCCATGTTGCATTCTATATGCCATTCCATGTCATTTGCATTACGTATGTCATCGCCTCGGTTTGCGTGCCCGTGTGCACGCATTTCGAGGCACTTCATTTCATCAATCGGCCTCTTATGTGAGTGTAGCTGAGGCCCTCTCATGTTAGTGTAAGCCCATATCATATTTCCATGTCATCTGCATTGCATTCTGTCATTTCCTCGGTTTGCGTGCCCATGTGCAAGCATTTCGAGACATCTCATTTTCGTAGCATTGTGCATGCTAGGCTGGATCTTAGTTGCATTCATGCATATCATGCATATTGCATCGTGTTCGGGATAGGAGTTAGCCCGGGCACGGAAAACGAGGTACGTTTCGTACTCCGAGTGACGGAACGTGTCTCAATTCCCCAGCTACCGACACTCCGGATTACCCATGATGGAGTTAGGGTTTGTTGTGTTTATACGTGCATTCATTCCATATTGAGTTGCACATTTCGACTCCTCTGCCATCATGCATCAATATGCGTGATTGGTGGCACGAGGATCGAGGCATGCATATATCGAAGAGTAGTCATGCATACATATGTGAAAATACTTTGCCATGCCCCTTGCTTGCTCTTTGTTGCAGCAAACCAAAAATCAGCAGCCTTCTAGAGCCTTGCACAACATTCCGGGATTAATTGCAAACAGAGGCAAATCAGGGCATCGCGAGGAATTTTCCGACGAGGCGACGCGAGCATGCATGCATCTTTCATCATTCAGAACAG